>JAJOOO010020467.1:0-26907 GCA_029582685.1 Solanum piurae
AAATGGTATCAGAGCCCCAGGTTCATATGTCTCACGTGTGTACAAGATGAGTCTAAGTAGAGTCGCGAGGATCGGTACGGAGACGTCTATACTTATCTTCGAGAGGCTATAGTGACAAAATGGTATCAGAGCCCCAGGTTCATATGTCTCACGTGTGTACAAGATGAGTCTAAGTAGAGTCGCGAGGATCGGTACGGAGACGTCTATACTTATCTCGAGAGGCTATAGTGACTTTTAGGAAAACTTTTCACTTTTTGAATCTCTATCGTGCGTCCTTGGTCCAATTTGTTTTTTATCGCTTCATCCCATTCTCCTTCACTTATGTGATGACTCGTGTGTAGTTCCTCATGTGAGTAGTTGGTGTCGTGTATGACTTGAATGTTAGACCTAATACTAAAGTTGAAGTGATAAACTTATGGAAATTATGTGTGGTAAGATTAAGAATGTTCAGAAATTTGAAAGGATTAAGTAAGGTGATGACTCGATGATTCAGTTTTAGGATATTTGAAAGATGAGGTTGAACAATGGTTTGAGGGACTTCATAAACGTGTTATCTTTTTTTTGGTTAGCTACCCCAGTAAAGGGAATAATACTTGTGTGGTATAGGCAATATCTTGAGTGGTTTGACAATTGGAAGTGGAATGATTAAAGGCGTGGCGAGATAATGAACATTGTATCTTTGGAAACTACAATTAGTAAAATTATCATAACATGAATGAGTTGCTTAGAGAATGATGAGAATGATGTTGCACCAGTTGAGGACATAATATCTATTACGATTTCATCAATTGAGTGTATATAAAAAAGGGTCATGATATGACTACTATAATGGTATCGATGCTTACTTGGTTAGAGTTATAGAGTATGTTACTTCTGTCATCGACCCAATCTCAGATAGAGTGCATATCGCTTTGGGTTAGAGACCAAACAAATTTGGTAAAGTACTTTAGATAGTTAATGGGCAAAAATGTGCGGGTTAATTGAATACAATCCTCATGGTGGGTATGATATGTTCTAGTGGTGGATCTAATATTTTTTTGCGGTGTGATAGTAGTGGTATATGGAAATGAATACGCCGATTGCCAAGTGCGAATACTAACTACTTAAAGAGTTATCATTGGTATCACACGCATATATATTGAGATTCGATGTTGCATTCACAGTTGAGAAACCAACTAGATTGTTACTGCAGATGTTTGGGGTTAAGCAGAGTGTATAAGAAATATTTTAGTGGTGGATCGTTGATACGGTATTAATGCGTTAAGTTGAGAACTGTATCCCGAGGGTTCTAAATGAGGACCGATGATTTCATCTTAAGGTCCAAGAGAATGGATAAATACCAGAATGACAAGCTTATGGGTAAAGAAAGTCCCAAAGAGTATACTTGTGTGAAGCCAATTGACGATATTAGTAAGAAAAAAAATGCGTATATAATTGGGTTAATCCTTTGGATTTGGTTGGTATAGTTGGGTTTGAGGTGTCATCTTGATTGCGAGGTCGAATTTGTGGTGATGACAAGGGCTAACTAAGCATGATGTAATAAGGGTTTATGATGGATTGTGATTGAGATGCAACTATATGATAATGATCGTTGGTTAAATGAATTTTTGTATTGTAATGACGACTTGTGAGTATCTAAGGTTGTGGTTTTCTACTATTTGGTGAGTAAAATGGTCGTAGGAAAAGTTGTAAGATGTTTTGAGACACTACTTGAATAGAATTGAAAGGAACTAGAATCATAAATGGAAAGAATTAGTGGGATGTAGCTTAGCTTTCAGAAAGAGGAGAGAATAAGGATATTTACTTTGATTGAAAGGGAGAAGATATATATTAAGAAAGAGTGGAGAATTGGAATCAGAGACACGTGGTTCCATTTTTTTTGCTCTGGTCATGGTAATAGTGTCGCATATCATCAGATTGGTTAAAAATTGTTTGGTATGATTTGAAAAATAAGTCTAGATACATTTGACTAGAGTGTGGTGATAAATTCTCTTGCGATTTCAGGTTGGTTATCTGGTACAGTTTCAATTCTAACAATGAATACAATAAGATCGATGGAGAGACGATCAATCATGAGCTAAGATACGTGAATTCATAAAATTCTTCAAGGTATGAGCTAATGATAATAGTTAAGAGGATTGAGTTACACAGTTGGATTTAGAATTCAAGTTATTCATTGTAAGTCTACGTTTGTGGTAGTGTGTTTTGTCAAGTTATGGATTGGTAAGGTAAGAAATGACCGCTTGCATTGGGTGTTAAGCATTTTAAAGGAATTGTGCATGGTTTGATTCATAAAGTTTGTTATTTTTTTTTGTTGTTAAAGGACTTAAGGAAGAGTTTCACTTAAAAGTTTTGGTTTAGAGTATAAAGAGAAATGCCACGGGTTGTTGGGAAAAAGGATAAGATTGGTAAGCAAGTTAGCGAAGGGAACAAGAGTCTGATATGCTGAAGAGTTCAAGGTAATTGAATTTGGCATCATGGGAAGAATTTAAGAAAGGTAAAGGAATAAGATCTCTCGTATAAATCCTTGGTTCGAAGTTGAAGGTTGTATTGATTTTTGCATATGAATTTAGATATGAATGTGAGATGTGAACTAGTTCGGTACAAACTTACTAGGGGTTTATCATCAAAATTTTATAAAGATTGAGTTTTGGCCTAGGTGACAACAGTGATGTATGGAAGATTTTGTGTATTTATGTGAGGGTTAGGTTGTTCAAATTATGGTAATCGAATTTGTCAAACCTCGAGCCTACACCCTGGGCGGGACTGGCACTCGAGAATCATTGTTGGCCCTAAGCGAACCCTTGGCCATGCTTACTTAGCGGAAGACTCTAAACATTATTACAATGTTCAAATGCACTTCTACTCAACTGTTTAATAAAATAACTTAGAACGTTTAAAGGTCAAACATTCAACTTGGCAAAAATAGCAACTCAAGTCCTAACATATGAAATAATAATGTAAAGACAATTGAACTACTAATTGTCTATGAAACCTCTAAAACAAGGAGGGATGTCGGGACAAGACCTCCGATCCTCCTAACAACTGAAATACTTGAAAGCAAAGTAAAAGGAGTCCTCCAGAATGCAAGGAGGCTCACCAACTGACTCTGACTTCTCAACTGGATCAACGGGGCCCTGGATGCTGATTCTGATTTCTTTTGTCTGCATCATAAAATGATGCAGGCCAAATGACATCAGTACATTGAATGTACGAGTATGCGAGGGGAATACTGAAACATTACGTAAGCTTGAAAAGAATCTGAAAAGAACACTTACCTTGGCTTTACTCAACTCATGAATAACTTAACTCAATATAAAGCAATAATACACATGCAATATATAGAAAGCTTTTTAAAATAGTAGAAAGAAACTCAGTCTGTTAATGAAAATGCAATAACAACTCAACTTACTCATATAATAAAGTAATGTAATATTGTGGAAGTTTCTCTAAACGACAACCACCACTATGAGCCTAAATGATGATACAACGTCTTGCCCATGTTGCCATAAATGTCCTATACTTTGCCGTCATGTAGAACGCCTTAACTATGTGGATCCACTGGTCTATGCTAAAAAATACTTAAGGAATCATCTAAAAAGTATGATCCTTTACTACCCATGATGACAACATGGTTTATGGAGACTTGAGTTATTATGAACTCGCATCCCCATATTGGTGCTCAATAGTACTCCCAAAATATACTTAGCTCATATGTTTTTAGAACAAAACTTCTTTCTTTGGTTTGAGATATTTACTCAAAACTTAGCTTAATAGCTCTCTTGGAAATTGGTGTTTCCCTTCTTGCTCAAATGTGAAAACACTTTTAACTCTTGGGAATACTTAGTTTCCGTATAATATTTGAATAAATGAACTTTACTCTTACTCTTTCCTCAACTCAAAGTTTAAGTCTTAAAACAAAGTTAAAATGTTTGTGAAAGACTTTTGAAATACTTTATGCACTTCTCTTGACTTGACTCTTAACTTCTAGACTTGACTCTTAACTTCTAGACTTGACTCTTAACTTTTCTTGAATTTGAATTTATGGATTCAAGGATTGTGATTTTTGATAGGAAGGATCTTATGATGTTTAGGAGTGTTTTTGGATAGTTAAACATAAGAAACGATCAAGAAATCACTGCTTGGAAACTAGTCTGCGACGCGGAGATGTATTTAAATATTTGGTCGCGAAAATAATTTTTGAGGCAGAATGGTCTGTGACTGCTCCGCGACGCGAGGATAATTTTTTTCATCTTGAGTAACAGGTTCACGATGCAGACCTGGTACCCAGATTTGCCCAACTTTTTCCTTCTTCATTTTCCACCCCCAATTCACTAAACCCGATTCTTTTTCCCAAATTCTCTTTAGATTCAGATACCCAGCAAAAGTACCCAAGAACCTAACTCAAAACAACTCTAAAACTTGACGCGATAACCTCAACAAATCCTCAATTCAGCCCAATTCAAGAACGAAAATAAATTCAAGAACACATATCAAAAACATCAACTTTCAACCCTTTTTAGAACGAATTTTGCTGAACTAAACATGATTGGCGCGTGAGTGAACGAACCCAACTCTATGAAAGTCTCACATACCTCGTAGGGATCACCCCTTGACGAAATCCACAAGCGATTCTTGAAGAACTTGACGATTCTTGCTCCTTCTCCTCTTCTTTTCTCTTCTCTCAAAATCCTAACTTAGTTTTCAGAAGCGTAAACTGACCAAGTTCAGTTTAGACCCCAATAAAACTCCTAAAAACGAAATAAAGTAATTTGGTAAGGAAAAGAAAAAACTACCCTTCTAAAATGCGGATTACACTTTCCTTATTTGAACAACCCAACTTCCAATGGACATATCTCACTCCTAAGAACTCGAAATTGTGCAAACTCGGCAGCATCGGAAAGATAATTCTAATATATTTCCTAAAGTATCTGGAACCACACCAAACTCATCTTGAGCTAGGAGTTATGGTTGTTTGAAGTTGACCAAAAACCCAAACTTAACATAACAAATTTCCAGATTTTTTATTCTTTCCCAACATGACTATTTCCAATTCTAACTCTTTCTAGTTCTTTCAATTAGCGAGATGTTACAATATCTCCCCTTGGGAACATTCGTCCTCGAATGAGATTACGCTTACTAGGCTAAGGGTGTAACATCTAACATTCAACTCAAACACCCAACAAGCAATGCAAATACAACATGCCAACTTGTAAATTAAAGAGTACCAAGAAGAGAATTAGTACCTTGATCTGGAATTTCTCCGGTCTCAAAGAGATGTGGATACCTCCTCTTCATATCTTCTTCAGCTTCCCAAGTAGCTTCCTCAACAAACTGGTTCCTCCAAAGAACTTTGACTAATGCTACTTCCTCAGTCCTCAACTTGTGAACTTGACGATCTAGAATCTGAACCGGAATCTCCTCATAAGATAAGCTATCCTTGATACCAATATATTCTGTTGGTATGATAAGTGAAGGATCCCCATGCACTTCTTCAACATGGAAATATGAAATACCGGATGAACCGCTGTTAACTCTTTGGGTAGCTCTAACTCATAAGTTATATTACCAACCCTTTTGGATATTCTGTAAGGGCCAATATACTGGGGACTAAGCTTCCCCTTATTACCAAACCTCATAACACCCTTCATGGGTGAAACTTTAAGGTAAATCCAATCATCTACTTTGAACTCTAACTCCCTTCTCCTAACATCAGTGTAGTATTTTTGACGACTCTGCGCTGTTTTCATCCTTTCTTGAATCACTTTCACTTTATCCATAGCTTGATAAACTAAGTCTGGTCCTATTAACCCAGCTTCACCAACTTCAAACCATCCAATAGTAGATCTGCATCTTCTCCCATAAAGAGCTTGATAAGGAGCCATTTAGATGCTAAAGTGGTAACTATTATTGTAAGAAAATTTGGTAAGAGGTAGGTGATCATCCCAATTACATTTGAAATCAATCACACAAGCCCTCAACATATCCTCTAAGGTCTGAATAGTGCGCTCTGCTTGGCCATCTGTCTGAGGATGAAAGAAGTACTTAAGTTCACCTTTGAACCCAAGCCTTTCTGAAGAGATTTCCAGAACTGTGTAGTAAATTGTGCACCTCTGTCTAAAATAATTGAAACTGGCACCCCATGAATTCTAACTACCTCTTGAATATACAACTTTGCATAATCCTCTGCTGAATGGGTAGTCTCTATCGGCGGAAAATGGGCTGATTTTGTCATTCTATCGACAATCACCCAAATGGAATCGAGCTACCTGCGAGACCTTGGTAAACCCGTGATGAAGTCCATATTGATCATCTCCCACTTCCATTCTGGAAGTTCTATATTCTGAGCCAAACCACCGGGTCTTTGATGCTCTACCTTAACTTGTTGGCAATTCGGACACTTAGCAACAAACTCTACAATGCCCTTCTTCATATTACTCCACCAATAAACTTCTCTCAAATCACGATACATTTTTGTGGAACCCGGATGAATGGAACATCTGGAGCTATGAGCTTCCTCCATGATCCTCTCTTGGAGTTCATCCACCCTTGGTACACACAATGTACCTCGATACCTCATACACCATCTCCCCCTTGTTCAAAAGCCAATACTTTTTTCTTATGAATATTTGCCTTTGATTCAAGAAAAATAGGATCTTGTTTTTGCTTCTCTTTTACTTTTGACACTAATGATGATTCAGCCCCATTCATCACCACTACTCCTCCTTCCGTGGAATCCATTAAGCGAACTCCTAGGCTTGCAAATCTATGCACATCCTTTGCTAGCTCTTTCTTATCTTCCTCAAAGTGGGCGGTACTACCGATAGACAACCTGCTCAAGGCATCAGTAATAACATTAGCCTTACCTGGGTGATATAGAATACTCATGTCATAATCCTTGAGTAACTCTAACCACCTCCTCTGTCTGAGATTAAGCTCTTTCTGACTAAGCACATACTGAAGACTCTTGTGATCGGTGAACACATCCACATAAATACCATACAAATAATGACGCCATATCTTCAAAGTGAATACTATGTCAGTCAACTCTAACTCATGGGTGGGGTAATTCTTCTCATGAACTTTCAACTCTTTGGAGGCATAAGCTAACTTTGCCATTCTGCATTAATACACAACCCAAACCAATTATGGATGCATCACAATATAAGACAAAACCTTGAGTACCTTCTGGTAAGGTCAATAATAGGGCAATAGTCAACCTCTTTTTTCAATTCCTGAAAGCTTTTCTCACAAGCTTCAGACCATTGAAACTTCACTGTTTTCTGAGTCAACTTGGTCAAAAAAGATGAAATAGATGAGAACCCCTCTACGAACCTTCTATCATATCCAGCCAAACCCAAGAAACTCCTAATATCAGTTGGAGATGTGGGCCTAGGCCAATTTTGCACTGCCTTTATTTTCTGAGTATCAACTTTAATTCACTCTCCAGACACAATATGGCCTAAGAATGCCACAAACTCAAGCCAAAGCACACACTTAGAGAACTTGGCATATAACTCTCCATCCTTTACAGTTTGGAGAACTATTTTGAGATGACTAACATGATCTTCTTCATTCTTTGAATAGATTAGTATGTCATCAATGAACACGATAACAAACATATCTAAATAAGGCATGAATACTCTATTCATAAGGTCCATGAATGTTGCAGGCGCATTGGTCAAACCAAAGGACATAACTAGGAACTCATAATGACCATAACAGGTCCTGAATGATGTCTTGGGAATATCACATTCCCTTACCCTCAACTGATGGTTGCCTGACATGAGGTCTATCTTAGAGAAACAAGTAGCACCCTACAGTTGATCGAAGAGATCATCAATTCTTGGATGAGGGTACTTATTCTTTATGATAACCTTGTTCAACTGGCGGTAATCTATACACATCCTAAGGGAATCATCCTTCTTCCTCACAAACAATACTAGAGCGCTCCAAGGTGAGACACTTGGTCGAATAAAACCTTTATCTAGGAGATCTTTCAACTACTCTTTCAACTCTGCTGGTGCCATTCTATATGGCGGAATAGATATAGGTCAAGTATCTGGAAGAATGTCTATGCCGAAATCTATTTAACTCTCAGGAGGGACTCAGGGAGAATCATCAGGAAAGACTTCTAGAAACTCTTTTACTACTGAAACTGACTCCTTAGGAGGTATCTCAATGCTAGAGTCATTAACTAAGACTAAGTGATAGACACACCCCTTGGAAACTAACTTTCTCACCTTAAGGTACGAAATGAAATGACCCTTACGCACTGCTGAACTGCTACTCCACTCTATAATTGGCTCATTAGGAATTTGGAACCTAACAACTCGAGTTCTACAATCAATGGAGGCATAACAGGCATGAAGCCAGTCCATACTAAGAATGACATCAAAATCTACCATGTCTAACTCAACTAAATTTGCCGTGGTGTTCTTGTGATTGATGGAAATGACACAATCACGATATACTCGCTCAGCTAGAATAGACTCCCCAACATGTGTAGAAAGACAAACGGGTTCACAAAGTTTCTCAGTAAGAACATCAAAATTATTTGCAACATAAGGAGTCACAAAAGATAAACTTGCTCTTGGGTCTAGCAAAGCATAAACATCAAGAGTAAAGACTTTGATCATACCAGTGACAACATCTGGAAAATTCTCTTGCTCTTGACGACTTGTGATCGCATAAAGGTGATTTTCTCCTCCGCCAGTACCGGAAGTAGCTCCTCTAGGTGCAGCCTAGTCTGGTGGAGCAACTGATGAAGATTGGGCTCTATTGACCTGATTTCCATTTCCTTGGTGGTTCTTAGGGCACTCTTTCATGAAGTGACCCTCTTGTCCACACTTGAAAAAACTTGTGGAGCCATTGCGACATTTACCTGGGTGGGTTCTACCACACTTAGCACATTCAGTAGCCCAATTACCTCCTTGTGCCACACAACCCTAAGATTGGGCAGGTCTAGCCCTAAAGTGCTATGAATTTTGACTATTGTACTCACCTTTGTTTCAGGGTGCAGGTGCACTAGAAGATAATTTATTCGGTACCTTTTGCTTTTGTTGGAAATAAGACCGGTTCACATTTGTTTTTTTGCCCGGACTCATTTCCTGATTTCTTAGCCTACTTATTTGAATTCCTCCCTATCCCTGAACTTCTCTTCCTTATCCTGCTGTACATAGACCATCAACCTTGCTATATCTATGTCACCTATTAGCATTGCAGCCTTACTTTCCTTACTCGACATACGAGACAGCCCAACAACAAACAAACTCAGTCTACTCCTCATTCCGCAACCATCTATGGAGCATAACGGGATAGTTGGGTGAACTTCAACCCATACTCATGAACACTTAGTGAATCATGCTTAAGGGTGAGAAACTTTTGTACCTTGGCCTCTTTCAGTTCTCGGGGAAAGAAACGGCCCAAGAAGGCCTCCTCAAAACAAACCCAACTCGAAGGTGGTGCTCCCTCAACTCCACCCTTCTTCCACTGGTCAAACCAAGTCCTAGAAACATTCTTCAGTTGATATGAAGCTAGTTTAACTTGCTCAACATCGGCAATGTGCATGACCTCAAACACATTTTGCAGCTCCTCAATAAAGTTCTCTGGATCCTCAATAGTGCTTGAACCAGTGAAAATTGGAGGATTCATCCTCTAGAACTCACTAATCCTTGAAGTATCATTCCCTTTCTATTGGTTCTCTCTCTGCGTAGCTTGGTTGGTCAACACTTGACTCAACATTCTTATTGCTTCCCTAAACTCAACATTTGTAACTTCTCCTTGGGGTTGCACTTCAAGTGCATTGGGTACCGCTTGCTCCTCAACATTACACCTAAAAGGATGACCTCTGACAGCTCTTCGTGGAGGAATGATTAACTAAAAATATGTGCAAGCACGAATTACAAAGAGTCTTTATAGAGATGAACTCTATCGCATGAAATGAGTGTGAAAGATGTGAGATAATTTCCTAAGTGTTGCAGCCTCCTAATTATAGATGTGGCGCGCTTCACGCCGATAACTAGGACTCTACAAACACGGCTTCATATACTCCCTAAGAATTTTGAACTCTATGCTCTAATACCAAGTTTGTCAAGACCCGAGCCTACACCCTAGGCGGGACTAGCACTCGAGAACCATTGCTGGCCCCAAGCGAACCCTTGGCCTGACTTACTTACTGAGCGGCAGACTCTAAGAATTATTACAATGATCAAATGAACTTCTACTCAACTTTTTAATAAAAAAACTTAGAACGTTTAAAGGCCAAACATTCAACTTGGCCAAAATGGTAACTCAAGTCTAAACATATGAAATAATAATATAAAGACAACTGAACTACTAACTGTCTATGAAGCCTCTAAAATAAGGAGGGATGTCGGGACAAGACCCCCAATCATCCTAACAATTGAAATACTAGAAAGCAAAGTAAAAAGAGACCTCTTGAATGCAAGGAGGCTCACCAACTGACTCTGAGTGCTCAACTAGATCAACGACGCCTATGCTGATCCTAATTTCCTCTGTCTATATCATAAAATGATACAGGCCAAATGACATCAGTACATTGAATGTACGAGTATGCGAGGGGAATACTAAAACATAACGTAAGCTTAAAAAGAATCTGAAAGGAACACTTACCTTGGCTTTACACAACTCATGAATAACTTAACTCATTATAAAGCAATAATACACATGCAATATATAGAGAGGTTTTTAAAATAGTAGAAAACAACTCAGTCTGTTAACGAAAATGCAATAACAACTCAACTTACTCATATAATAAAGTAATATAATACTGTGGGAGTTTCTCTAACCGAAAACCACTACTATGAGCCTAAGTGGTGATACAATGTCTTGCCCACACTGCCAGAACTATCCTATACTTTTCCTTCATATAGAACGCCTTAACTAAGTGGATCCACTAGTCTATGCTAAAAAGCACTTAAGTAATCATCTAAAAAGTATGATCCTTTACTACCCATGATAACTACATGGTTTATGGAGACTTGAATTATTATGAACTCGCATCCACATATTGGTGCTCAATAATACTCCCAAAATATACTTAGCTCATATGTTTTTAAAACAAAACTTCTTTCTTTGGTTTGATATAATTACTCAAAACTTAGCTTAAAATCTCTCTTGAAAATTGGTGTTTCCCTTCTTGCTCAAATGTGAAAACATTTTTAACTCTTGGGAATATTTAGTTCCCGTATAATCTTTGAATAAATGAACTTTATTCTTACTCTTTCCTCAACTCAAAGCTTAAGTCTTAAAATAAAGTTAAAACGCATGTGAAAGACTTTTGAAATACTTTATGAACTTCTCTTGGCTTGACTCTTAACTTCTAGACTTGACTCTTAACTTTCCTTGAATTTGAATTTATGGACTCAAGGATTGTGATTTTTGATAGGAAGGATCTCATGATGTTTAGGAGTGTTTTTAGATAGTTCAACATGAGAAGGGTTCAAGAAATCATTGCCTCGAAACTAGTCCGCGACCCGAAGATGTATTTAAATATTTGGTCGTGAAAATAATTTTTGAGGTAGAACGGTCCATGACTGCTCCGCTCCGTGAGGAGAATTTCTCCTATCTTGAGTAACAGGTCCGCGACGCGGACCTGGCACCCAGATTCGCCTGACTTTTTCCTTTTTCATTTTCCAATCCCAATTCACCTAAACTCAGTTCTTTTTCACAAATTATCTTTAGATTCAAATACCCAACAAATGTACCCAAGAACCTAACTCAAAACAACTCTAAAACTCGATACGAAAACCTCAAGAACTCCTCAATTTAGCTCAATTCAAGAACAAAAACAAGTTCAAGAACACATATCAAGAACATCAACTTTCAACCCTTTTTAGAATGAATTTCGCTGAACTAAACATGATTGGCCCATGGGTGAACGAACCCAACTCTATGAAAGTCTCACATACCTCATAGGGATCACCCCTTGATGAAATCCAAAAGCGATTGTTGAAGAACTTGACAATTCTTGCTCCTTCTCCTCTTCTTTTCTCTTCTCTCAAAACCCTAACTTAGTTTTCAAAAGCGTAAACTGACCAAGTTCAGTTTAGAACCCAATGAAACTCCTAAAAATGAAATAAAGTAATTTGGTAAGGAAAAGACCAAACTACCCTTCAAAAAAGCGGATTACACTTTCCTTATTTGAACAACCCAACTTCCAATGGATATATCTCACTCATACGAACTCGGAATAGCGCAAACTCTGCGGCTTTGGAAAGATAATTCCAAGATCTCTCCTACGGTATCTGGAAGTACACCTAAGTAATGCTGAGCTAGGAGTTATAGTCATTTAAAGTTGACCAAAAACCCAAAGTTAACATAAATTGACAAATTTCCAGATTTGTCATTCTTTCCCAAAATGACTATTTTCAGATTTGTCATTATTTCCCAAAATGACTATTTCCAATTATAAATCTTTCAATTAGCGAGATGTTACAGAATTATGGATACACAAAAGGATGGGATACAGTTCTACATGATTATTAAAGAATTCAAGTTAGATTGATACTACCTTATTGATGAGACTATACACACTGTTGTGATTAATTACCTAGTTATTGGATGGTAAATAGAGGTTATGAGCTTATAATATATAGAATTATTTGAGTGACCAAGAATTTTTATGAGTTATAGAATGAGTATTGTGATGGTTTGGAATAATAGGTGAAATATTGTATGTGAAAGTTTGTGCGAAGTTGACTTTGGGTGTGATTCAATTATTGTACATCGATGGAAAAGTATTTAGATTTGAAATTAGTTCTATCTGTCTTAGGTGAGACTCATATTTATCATGAAATGCTTAAATGGAAAGAGAGGGAGCCATAATTTGAAATTTTTAGAGGCTACAATGTGTTTGCTAAGAAGACTTTGATACTAGTGACAGTTTGAGAGTAAGGCAAATGGCTGGTGTAGTTATGATGTTTGTTGGTATTAAGAGTGTTAGCTTCAATGGAGTACTGTGAGAAGTATGTAGGGTTTGATGAATCTAGTATTTATAATATTATAATGGAGATTAGACTGGTTGATTGTGGGTGGCTAAAAATTGAGAGATGGAGTAAGATGAATGAAATTTTATTTATATAGGCACTATGAAAGGAGTATCTGGTGTTATACGACCTTGGTTTCATATATTTTTATGTGACTATCTTCTTCGTTCTGGACATTATTTGAATTATGATTCAATAGTTATGCCCACACATGTTTTTAGTTCTGTGAGTGGATCCCTAGTGGTGGATTGGGTGTACCGATCATGCGATGTCCTCTTGGTAGGGTAGCATGCTTGGGCAGACTTGGTTATTTTTTATATGACATATTTGGTGTTGTCTTGGAGCAGTTGAAGTATTCCTGTGGTTCTGCATGTACCACCTTGCTTATGAGAATTTATAGAAGAGCTACCATGAGTACTTACAGTTGTTCGGTAGTTTTAATATTCATCTAGTCGTTGAGGTCACGTTTTAGTTATGTGTGGTTGAATATGGGGACCATTGGGTCTAGTTCTACCATTCTTAAAGGTTGTCTATAATCACAACTATTGATCTAGCATTCTGACAGTGTTGTTAAAGGTTTTATATGCTTGAGTGAATGGCTCGTTGGGTGGTTACTTGATCATTTCCGTCATTGAGTTAGATAAGTTTTATCCTCCCTTGATAAGTATCCGATATCTAAAGATTAGATTTTTATAACTTAAGCTCGTGAAAAGATCGTATTGTGAAAAGGAAATCTTGATAAGATCAGTGATGGTTTGTGTATTATGAGTGTGTGGTGGTTGGTTAAAATTTACTTCTAGTTGTAGCCGGTATCGATTCAAAATGTTATCTTGGTTATTTTAGAAAGGAGTCGTCGTGATGGTTGTGTTATGGTCTAATAGGTTTCCGTTTAGATTTGGTTCATGGGTTAGTTTGTGAGTTGATAATCACTCTTGATTTGTAATCTTCCAAAGTTTCATTCGAAAGTTCAGTTCTTGGTAGTTGGTCTTGATGGAATAGTCTTAAGGAGGAGCTCACTTGGAAAGATGAACACTAACTAGTAGGTCATAACTCAAGTTTTTGGTAACGTCGGTTGTTCCTTTTTCTTCTTCTTTATGTTCAAGGACGAACATGATTTTTAGTGGTGGATAATGTAATGACCCGTTAGGCCATTTTGAGAACTACTCATCTTATTAATGGGAATTTAGAATTACTCATTTAACTATGGTTATTTAATTAGCGAGTAAACTTTTAATATTTAATTTTAGAAATTAATTAATGGGTCAAGTCCATATTTTATTTAATGCCATATACTGCTTGACCCATGTGTTAAAGTAAGTTAGTAGGGTTTAATAATTTTAGACTATACAATTTAAGAGGAAAAAGGGACCTGGTAAACAAGACCGGCGACAATCACTTCGGCAAATTCCAAACTTACCGACAAAATTGCACCAGGTAAACCAAACCTAATCTTGTATATATGAATGAATAGTCTAGTGTTATTATTATAATAATAACGTTGGCTTTGAAAGAAAAAGAAGAGAAATTGGATTTGAATAACCTATGCTAACGTTTCTTGGTGGAAAATTTTTAATGGCTATTAATGGCATGATGATTGAGCAATGATTGACCTTTTTAGGATTAATAATTAGGAATTAAGAATTTATATATAGGAATTGTGGGAATGGGATATGCAGTAGTGTCACTGTTAGTTTATTGAGTTATGCGGTCAATATGTTTCCGTAACTAATCGATTGCAATTTTATTTTTTATTATCGTATTATGAATCAAATTTTAATATATTGGTATATGTAATTAAATATCAGTTGTAGGGTATTATGTGAATACCATTAGATTTACGATATTGGATAAATTGGGATTTAATCTTAGGCTTGAAACTTAAGAACTTGATTACAGATTTGGATGAGTTTTTGGGTCTAGTCTAAACCTACGGTAATGTGTGTATTGTTATTTTCGAAATCTTATTGTAATTATGTAATTGAATAGATTGCATTAATTTGGAAGCTCAACGAAAAGGGAAGGCTCAAGTCCCGGAGTGAACTGTTGATTAATTGAGGCAAGTGGATTTCTAAACCCTTGTTAAGTGCATAGAATCGTGTATTTTCTTGTGGTGTGTGTTGGAGAGTAATGGGAATTTGTGATGGGTTGACTTGTCCATGTTGAATAATTCTAATGATGGAAATGTGGTTATAAAAAGGCAATGTGATTAATTTTTGGTGTGTGATGTTTGAGAATGGTTTGAAAGGCTTGTTGATTCTTTGTGTTGTTGTGAATTGTGCAATGTTATGAAAATGGTCATCTCCTCATTATTGTGAACATGTCATTTGCATTGTTTTGATACATGGTTGTGACAAGTGTTATGTGAATTGAGAAAGAATAAGAAATTAAAGAGGATGCACCATTTCGAGGGATGTGTCGCGTGCCGCGATGAATACGATATTTTGAGGGACGTATCACACGCCGCGATGGATTCTATTATCGAGAGACGTGTCACGCGCCACGACGGATACATGGATAGATATGTCCCCCATGGGTTCCGGACTGAGAGACAGCGGGTGTGTATCGTAAGGTCAGACATGCATCACTATACTTGACATTGCATTTCATTGCCTTGCACATTTTATCATTGACGAACTTGATCTTGTGTGTTGCTGATCTTGTGAGTGCTTTTCTGTGGAAGTTGTGGTTGATGAATATTGAGTTGTTGTTGAGGATATGTAATCAGTTAGTGTGGTTGTTGAGTTGTGTGCTATGTAAACTGTGAACTGTTAGGTTGGGTTAGTTTTGTGCAGGTTGTAGTTGTGGAGGTTCGGATGGGATGTAAGGAGTAGCCGTATTATGTCCCCTTAACTTGTGTTTAGAGGTTTACTTGCTGAGTACCGTGTGGTTTGATACTCACTCCTTGCTTCTACATTTTTGTAGGTTACGAGCCCGGATCTTCGTGATACTTTTTATTCTCTTCTTATTCGAGGCTTCCTGTGGAGATTTGAGAGGTAGCTGTTTGTCATCTTAGCAGACCTTCTTACTCCTATTTATGATTTTGTTCTACTTTAGAGACAACACTATTTGAGACTTACGTGTTTTCTTTCAATTCCATTGAATTACATTAGAGGCTTGTACACGTGACAACCATGTTTTGGGTGTATTTTTAAGTTGATTATAAATTTTTGCATTTTTTCCGTAATTGTTGAGTTTTAGGCTGACTTGTCTTGATGGGATAAGACAAGTGCCATCACATCCACTTTTGGGTTGTGACATATGATTTCTATTAGTAGGGAGTTATTAAGTGGTATAGTCTATGCTAGTAGTGCTCAACAAGTATGGACTGATTTGAAGGAAAGGTTTGATAAGCTAGATGGATCTAGGATATTCTACCTGCACAAAGGGATTGCTACACTCAGTCAGCGACTGTTATATGTTTCTAGTTATTTCTCTAGACTTAAGGAGTTGTGGATGGAGTTTGACTCCCTTATGCCATGTCTTAGATGTGCGTGTGAAGTGCCTAAGACCTATGCAACATATTTCGAATACCAACGACTGATGCAATTTCTCTTAGGACTAAATGAGTCTTACAATCAGTGTAGAAGTCAGATCATGATGTCGGATCCTCCTCCAGGGGTTAACAAGGCTTACTCTCTAGTTTTGGCTGAGGAGAGTTAGAGGATCCTTGGAAAATCTAATGTTGTAGGTAGTGATAATTCTAGTCTGGTGAATGAGGTTATGACATTCTTCAGTAACAACAAGGGTGCTATGCGTAGATCAAGTTTCAATCCCAACTCTGGATCTAACCCTCCTTCAAGAGCTGGTTCTGGATCTTCTCAGAAATCATCCAGAAATAGTCATCTCTATTTTGACTACTGAAATTGGAAAGGTCATATGAGATCTACTTGTTACAAAATCCATGGCTACCTTGCTGATTGGAAGGGTAAGATGAGAACAACCAGTGGACTTTTTCCTAGAGCCAATTTTGCAGGGACTTCTACCGGTAATAGTCATCTTATACTGTATTCAACTCAGTCTGCTCATGGACCTAACAATAGTTCACATTGAAGCACTCCCTTCAGTCCAACTGGTGGTGGTTTCCCTTCAACTACTCCTTCTCATGCCCCTATGTCTAATCACTATGATCCACTGGTTCAACAGGATCCTCATTTCTCTCCACAGCAGTACCAGCAGCTCCTGAACATATTAGATCAAGAGAATGAGAAGGCAAAGGTCAATTGTGATAACATGATGGGATCAGGTATGGAGCATTGTTCCTCTATGATTACTGAGGCTGATACATGGATTATTGACTCTGGAGATTCTCAACATATGGTTCATAACATGACTATGATGAATCAACACTCTTCATTACATAATGCCTCATGTAATAAGGTTCATTTACCTAATGGTGCACTTGCTCATGTAGCTCACATTGGTTTTTCTAAGGTCCTTGGAGGAACAAATATTTCCAATGTTCTGCATATTCCTGCATTTCAACATAATTTGTTGTCTATTTCAAAACTGACTAAGGAGCTAAATTGTCTTGTCCTCTTCTATCCTAACTTTTGTGTCTTTCTGAACCTGTCAAATGGGACTGTGAGGGGGACTGGCAGACTGAAGAATAATCTATATGTTGTGAATGTTGATTACTTGCTGAATAAGTCTCCTGGAGTGCCTTTGCAGTTTACTCTAGCTTGTGTTGTTATGTCTCATACTGCCTCTACTCAGTCTTGTAACGTAGATATGTCTCTTTGGTATAAGAGACTAGGCCATGTACCTGTATCTACTATTAGAAACCTTAACTATTTCAAGTCTATCTCCTCTAGATCTACCTCTATTTGTACTGTATGCCTTTTGGCTAAACAGTCCAGGCTGTCATTTCCTTTGAGTAATTCTACTCTACGAATTGCTTTGAACTTCTACATGCTGATGTATGGGGTCCTTATCGAGTACCTACTCATGATAATAAGATATACTTTCTTACTTTAGTTGATGACTTTTCCAGATACACATGGTTAATCTTACTTAATTCTAAGGCTGAGGTTATAGTAGCTTTCACCAATTTCTTTGCCATGGTTTGGAATATTTTGTCCACCACTATTAAAGTACTTAGAACTGACAATGGTTGTGAGTTTTTCAACTCACAAGTCACTTATATGCTTCACACACTAGGCATTCTTCTTTTTCGGTACTTATACCCCTTAGCAGAATGGGGTTGCTGAAAGAAAACACAGACATATTATATTCTAGATATGGCTAGGTCACTAAGGTTTCAGGCCAGTCTACCTCTAAGATTCTGGGGTGAATGTGTCACTAATAGTGTCTACTTAATCAACAGGCTTCCCTCCACTGTGCTTCAGGGTAAGACTCCTCGTGATTTACTGTATCATATTCTCCCTATTTTGGATCATTTAAGGGTGTTTGGTTGTCTTGTGTTTGCCACTGAGATGCGAGGTGTTGACAAGTTTGCCTCTAGAGTAATTCCTGCAGTGTTACTTGGTTACTCTACTCTGAATAATGGGTACAAGTTGTATGCTTTGACTACTAAGGATTTTTTTATTAGTAGGGATGTTGTGTTTAAGGAGGAGGTTTTACCCTTCCAACACATGAGTTCTTGTTCCTCTTTATTCCCTGTACTACAGTTCCTAGATGAGACTACAGAGGTACTTACTGATGAGACAAGTTGTGTTGTTACACCTGCTGATGTTGATTCAGCTGAGGATGCTTCAGTTGATACTCATACTACTCAGAATCTTTCTCTTGTTGTTGAGGAAGTGCTGGTTCAGCCCTCTAATTCCTCAGGTGTTGTTCCTTCTATTGTTAGTGACTGTAGACCTTTGAGGAGATCTACTAGGTCCACAAAACCTCCTATTTGGCTTCATTATATTCACACTTCTAAGCTTACCTCTAGTTGTCTGTACCCAGTATCCAATCATGTCTCCTATACTAATCTCACTGCTTCCTATGGTGCTACTTTAGCCTCTTATGCTACTATTTCTAAGCCTAGTACTTTTCTTGAGGCTTCTTCACAGCCATAGTGAGTGAAGGCTTTGCAAGCAGAGATTGCTGGCTTAGAGGATAACCACAATTGGAGCCTTATTAAGTTACCACCAGGTAGACAACCCATTGGCTGTAAATAGGTGTTTAAGGTCAAGTATTTAGCCTTAGGGGTTGTTGAGAGGTACAATTCTAGATTAGTTTCCAAGGGATTTAACTAAAAAGAAGGTTTCGACTACACTGAAACTTTTTCTCATGTGGCTAAGATGGTTACTATCAGATCTGTTTTGGTTATTACTGCTGCGAAACATTGGCTTGTTTTTCAGATGGATGTGCACAATGCCTTCTTATAGGGTGATCTTGTTGAAGATGTTTGTATGGTGGTGCCTCCTGGTTTTTGCAGACAGTAGGGGTCTAACATTGTCTGCAAAATATACAAGTCCCTTTATGGACTCAAACATGCACCTAGACAATGTAACTTGAAGTTGACTGAAGCATTAGTTCAGATGAAATTTGTTCAAAGTCACTATGACTACTTTTTGATCATTAAGAATGTTGGTGCAGAGCTGGTAATAGTCCTTGTATATGTAGATGATCAACTTGTAACTGGAATTTGTACTAATCTGATTGACAAGACCAGAAATGATCTGAAACTCAAGTTTAAGATGTAAGAGGTGGGTGAACTTTTTCTTAGCATTGAGTTTGCTAGGTCCAAGGAGGGGTATATAATGAATCAACTCAAATATGCATTAGAACTCATTTTTGAGATGATATTAAGTGGTGCAAGACTAGTATATACACCACTAGATCCTAATGTAAGATTAACATCTACTGAATATGACACACACACAAAAGGTTCAGAAGCTGCTACTACAGATAAACCTTTGGAGAACATTGGAAGGTATCAAAGGTTAGTAGGTAGGTTGTTATACCTAACCATGACCATAGTAGACATCCCTTTTGCAGTTCGGGTTCTAAGTCAATTTATGCATGCCCCAAAAGAGTCTCACATGGAGGCAATTGTTAGGGTGGCTAAGTACATTAAGGCATCTCCTGGTTTAGGTCTGTTCATGCCTGCACAAAGTTCAGAATTCAGAATCAGCAATGGAGATTCTGAGAGAAAATTGTGTGAAACTATATTGAACTCATATAGTCATTCATACATTTACAAATGAGTATTTACTCTATATATAGTACATTGCATTTTGGTACTAGCTAACTAGGCTAGTTACTTTAACTCAACTATGATTAATAATAACTAACTTGTAACAACTTTCCGAACAGACTTATAACTGACTATTCTAAAAAGTTTACTGCAGCTAACACTGTCTTAGCTCCTTTACTGCATAACACCCCTCCTCAAGCTGGTGGCTGAAATAGGTCTCTTACTCCCAGCTTGGACATATAGATATGAAGCTTTCTGTAATCCTTTTGTAAGCAGATCTGCCAGTTGTTCTTTTGTTGAAACATGATTAGTCTTAATCATTTTTTTTAGTAGCTTTTCTCTGACAAAGTGGCAATCAATGTCAAAGTGTTTAGTTCTTTCATGAAAGATAGGATTGGATGCAATATTAATGGCAGCCTTGTTGTCACAATGTAGATTAACCGGTTTCTTGATATTTATCCCCAACTTCTCAAACAAACAAATAAGGCAAGTGATCTCTGCTACAACTGATGCAATTTTTTTCTAGCACTGTATTTTATTTTTATTTTATTTCCAGGTTATGAGTGCATCTCCAAATTTCACAAGATAACCTGTTACTAACCTCCTTGTTTGTAGACAAGTGCCCAGTTAGAGGATCCTTGGAAAATCTAATGATATAGGTAGTGATAATTCTAGTCTTGTGAATGAGGCTATGACATTCTTCAGTAACAACAAGGGTGTTATGCCTAGACAAATTTCAATCCCAACTCTAGATCTAACCCTCCTTCAGGACCTGGTCCTACATCTTTTCAGAAATCATCCACAAATAGTCATCTTTATTGTGACTACTACAACAAGAAAGGTCATGTGAGATCTACTTATTACAAACTCCATGGCTACCCTTCTGATTGGAAAGGTAAGAGGAGAACAACCAGTGGACCTTTTCATGGAGACAATCTTGCAGGGACTTTTACTAGTAATAGTCATCTTATGCAGTATTCAGCTCAGTCTGCTCAGGGACCTGACAACAACTTACTTGGAAGAACTCCTTTCAGGCCAATTGGTGGTGGTTTCCCTTTTACTATTACTTCTCATGCCCCTATGTCTAATCACTATGATCCATAGATTCAACAACATTCTCATTTCTATCCATAGCAGTACCATCAACTCCTAAACATGTTAGATCAAGAGAATAAGAAGACAAAGGAAAAGGCCAATTGTGATGACATGCTGGCATCAGGTATGAAGCATTGTTCCAATGAGATTACTGAGGTTGATACATGGATTATTGACTCTGGATCTTCTCAACATATGGTGCATAACATGACTCTGATGAATCAACACTCTTCATTACATAATGCCTCATGTAATAAGGTTTATTTTCCCAATGGTGTACTTTCTCATGTAGCTCACATTGGTTCTTCTAAGGTCCTTGGAGGGACAAAGATTTTTAATGTTCTGCATATTCCTGCATTTCAACATAATTTGTTGTCAGTTTCTAAACTAAAGAGCTAAATTTTTCTGTCCTCTTCTATACTAACTTTTGTGTCTTTCAGAATCTCAAGTGGGACTGTAAGGGGGACTGGAAGACTAGAGAATGATCTGTATGTTGTGAATGTTGATTGCTTGTTGAATAAGTCTCCTGGATTGCCTTTGCAGTCAACTCGGGCTTGTGTTCCTGTGGCTCATACTGCCTCTACTCAGTCTTGTAATGTAGATATGTCTATTTGGCATAAGAGATTAGGCCATGTACCTGTATCTACTATTATAAACCTTAACTGTTTCAAGTCTATCTCCTCTAGCTCTACCTCTATTTGTACTGTATGTCCTTTGTCTAAATAGTCTAGGTTGTCATTTCCTTTGACTAATTTTACTACTACTGCTTGCTTTGACCTTCTACATGTTGATGTATCGGGTCCTTATCGAGTACTTACTCATGATAATAAGAGATACTTTCTTACTTTAGTTGATGACTTTTCCATATACACAAAATTAATCTTACTTAATTCTAAGGCTGAGGTTATAGTAGCTTTAACCAATTTCATTGCCATGGTTAGGAATATTTTTTCCACCACTATTAAAGTACTTAGAACTGACAATAGTTGTGAGTTTTTCAACTCACAAGTCACTTCTCTACTTCACACACTAGCTATTCTTCGCCAAAGTTCCTGTACTTATACCCCTCAGCAGAATGGGGTTGTTGAAAGAAAACACAAACATATTATAGATATGGCTAGGTCACTAAGGTTTCAGGCCAGTCTACCTCTCAGATTTTGGGGTGAATGTGTCACCCCTAGTGTCTGCTTAATCAACAGGCTTCCCTCCACTGTTCTTCAGGGCAAGACTCCTCATGATTTACTGTATGATATTCCCCCTAATTTGGGTCATTTAAGGGTGTTTGGCTGTCTTGTGTTGTCCACTAAGGTGCGAGGTGTTGACAAGTATGCCTCCAGAGCAATTCCTGTAGTGCTACTTGGTCACTCTACTCTACAGAAAGGGTACAAGATGTATAGTTTGACTAATAAGGATTTTTTTGTTAGTAGGGATGTTGTGTTTAAGGAGGAGGCTTTTCCCTTTATACACATGAGTTCTCCTTGTTCCTCTTTATTCCCTATACTACAGTTCCTAGATGAGCCTACAGAGGTACTTGCTGATGAAATAGGTGGTGTTGTAACCCTTGATGATGTTGATTCAGCTGAGTGTGCTTCAGTTGATACTCATACTACTCAAAATCTTTCTCCTGTTGTTTTGGAAGTGCTGGCTGAGCCCTCTAATTCCTCAGGTGTTGTTCCTGCTATTGTTAGTGACAATAGACCTTTGAGGAGATCTACTAGGTCCACAAAACCTCCTTTTTGGCTTCATGATTTTCACACTTCTAAGCCTACCTCCATTTGTCTCTACCCAGTCTCCAATCATGTCTCCTATACTAATCTCACTACTTCCTATGGTGCTGCTCTTGCCTGTTATGCTACTATTTCTGAGCCTAGTACTTTTCTTGAGGCTTCTTCACAACCAAAGTGGGTGAAAGCTATGTAGGTAGAGATTGTTCTTTAGAGGATAATCACACTTGGAGACTTACTGAGTTACCACCTAGTACACAACCCATTGGCTGTAAATGGGTGTTTAAAGTCAAGTATTTACCCTCAGGGGGCATTGAGAGGTACAAAGCCAGATTATTTGCCAAGGGCTTTAATAAAAAAAAAGGTATGGACTACACTGGAACTTTCTCTTATGTGGCTAAGATAGTTACTATCAGGTCCATTTTGGCTGTTGCTGCTGCCAAACATTGGCTTGTTTTTCAGATGGGTGTGCACAATGCCTTCCTACAGGGTGATCTTGTTGAAGATGTTTATATGGTGGTGCCTCCTGGTTTTTGAAAATAGGAGAGGTGTCTAACATTGTCTGGAAATTACACAAGTCCCTTTATGGACTCAAACATGCACCTAGACAATGGAACTTGAAGTTGACTGAAGCATTAGTTCAGATGGGGATTGACTATGACTACTTTTTGTTCACTAAGAATGTTGGTGCAGAGATGGTAATAGTCCTTGTATCTGTAGATGATCTACTTGTAACTGGAAGTTCTACTGCCCTGATTGACAAGACCAAAAAATGATCTGAAACTCAAGTTTAAGATGAAAGACTTGGGTGAGTTGAAGTTTTTTCTTGGCATTGAGTTTGCTATGTCCAAGGGGGTATGTAATGAATGAACTCAAATATGATTTGGAACTCATTTTTTAGATGGGATTAAGTGGAGCAAGACTAGTATATACACCACTAGATCCTAATGTAAGATTAACATCTATTGAATATGACACAAACACACAAGGTTCAGAAGCTGATATTACAGATAAACTTTTGGAGAAAATTGGAAGCTATCACATGCTAGTTTTTTTTATACCTTCTAATGTTATCCAAAGGTTTATCTGTAATAGCAGCTTCTGGACCTTGTGTGTGTATCATATGTTAATCTTACTTTAGGATCTAGTGGTGTATATACTGGTCTTGCACCACTTAATCCCATCTCAAAAATGAGTTCAGTGCATATTTGACTTGATTCATTACCTACCCCTCCTCGGACCTAGCAAACTCAATGCCAAGAAAAAATTTCAGCTCACCCAAGTCTTTCATCTTAAACTTGAGTTTCACATCATTTCTGGTCTTGTTAATCAGGGTAGTACAACTTCCTGTTATAAGTAGATCATCTACATATACAAGGAGTATTACCAGCTCTGCACCAACATTTTTTGTGAACAAAGAGTAGTCATTGTGACTTTGAACAAACTGCATCTGACTAATGCTTCAGTCAACTTCAAGTTCCATTGTCTAGGTTCCTGTTTGAGTGCATAAAGGGACTTGTGTAATTTGCTGACAATGTTAGACCCTCATGTCTGCAAAAACCAGGAGGTACCACCATATACACATATTCAACAAGATCACCCTATAAGTCGGCATTGTTCACATCCATTTGAAAAACAAGCCAATGTTTGGCAGCAACAACAATCGAAACTGACGTGATTGTAACCATCTTAGCCACTTGAGAGAAAGTTTTAGTGTAATCCATACCTTTTTTTTTATTAAAGCCCTTGGCAACTAATCTGGCTTTGTACCTCTCAACAACCCCTGAGGCTAAATACTTGACCTTAAACATCTATTTACAGCCAATGGGTTGTTTACCAGGTTGTAACTTAGTAAGAATAAATGTGTGGTTATCCTCTAAGGCACCAATCTCTGTCTGCCTAGCCTCCACCCACTGTGGTTATGAAGAAGCCTCAAGAAAAGTACTAGGCTCAGAAATAGTAGCATAAGAGGCTAAAGCAGCACCATAGGAAGCAATGATATTAGTATATGAGACATGATTGGAGACTGGGTACAAACAACTGGAGGTAGGCTTAGAAGTGTGAAAATAATAAAGCCAATTAGGACGTTTTGTTGACCTAGTAGATCTCCTTAAAGGGCTATAATCACTACCAATAGCAGGAAAAACACCTAAGGAATTAGAGGTCTCAACCAGCACTTTATCAACAACAGGAGAAAGATTCTTAGTAGTATGAGTATCAACTGAAGCACCCTCTGCTGGATCAACATCAGCAAGGGGTAACAATACCACCTGTCTCATCAGTAAGTACCTATGTAATCTCATCTAGGAACTGTAGTATAGGGAATAAGGAGGAACAAAAACTCATGTGTTTGAAGGGAAAACCTCCTCCTTAAACACAACATCCCTACTAGCAAAACAATCCTTAGTAGTCAAAACATACCACTTGTACACTTATGTAGGATAGAGTAACCAAGTAACACTACAGAAATTGCTCTAGAGGCAAACCTTTCAACACTTCGCACCTCAGTGGAAAACACAAGACAACCAAACACTTTTAAATGATCCAAAACAGGGGGAATATGATACAGTAAATCACGAGGAATCTTGCCCTAAATTACAGTGGAGGGAATCCTTTTGATTAAGTAGACACTAGTGGTGACACTTTTACCCCATAATCTGTGAGGTAGACTAGAGTGAAACTTTAGTGACCTAGCCATATCTAGAATATGTTTGTGTTTTCTTTTAACAATCGCATTCTTCTGACTGGTATAATGTAACACCCCTCAAAATGAAATAGGATAATTAGAGCTTCACATGCGTGTTAGTAGTTGATAAACTTGTATAAATATTTGAAAATGAGTTCATAGGTCAGTTTAGTTGAGTTGGAAGTCAAACGTCAAAGAGATGTTCAAGACGTTCGGAAATTAGTCGTTTGCGAGCTAGTGTGTTCTAGTGAGTCTTGCATGTTTTTATGTGTTGTTTGGATTCTAAAATCAGTGGAGGTGACCCTAGTGCCTTAATAAATGTTTTTAGGGTCAAAACGTTCGAATACGACGCCCCGGGACCACCCTAAGGGTCCCCGAGGAGGACCCCAACCTTCGCCAAGCAAGCTGCCAAGGCATCTTGCAAGTTATGCATAGAGGGAGTAGCTCCGCGTCGCGGACCTGCTCCACCTATGGCCAAAAAGTGTCTCCGCGACGCGGTGACATAGCAGACTCTACTGTCTCGGAATTTAATTTATGAAAACTTGCGGGAACACCTCCGCGTCGCGGACTTGTTTTTCGATGAAATCTGCGAAAATAGAATTCAAGTTTGACTTGTTTAAAAAGGTCCAACTAAGTGAGGGGTACTTTGGGGAAGTATTATAATCGGTTATTCTACCTATTTTAGGGTATTTTAAGTGGGTTAAAATCCCAAGACCTAGAATAAGACCCCATTCTTCAAAGTGAACCTTTTCTCTCAAATAAATTCTCTCTCTAGAACTCCATGGAAGCCATTGATGAAGCTTCAAGCTAGGGGATGGGTTCCTACTGATATCTCCTTCAAATTCTAAGGAAATTAATTATAAAGGTATGTGGATTTTATCTTTGATTCTCCTTTCAATCAAAGAGCCAAATCAAAGTGATTTCAATGTTTTTCAAAAACACTAAAAACTCCAATTTCAATTCTAAGCTTGTGTTATTGTATGAAAGTATTTAAAATGATGATTTATGTTATTATTGATGGTTTTAAGGTAAAAAACTCCATGAACCCTTGCATATCTTGAAACCCTAATTTTGGGTCTAAAGTGGGTCTATTGATTATGAGTTAATAATGTGATATTAATGTGTAGATTGTTATGGGCTATTGATTTATGTATTGTTCTATATTGAATTATGAGGAATTTATGGTCAATTGTGTTACATTGGATGTTGGCCTTGAATGGGCAATTGTGACCTAAGGTTTATGAT
>JAJOOO010020468.1:0-24682 GCA_029582685.1 Solanum piurae
ATACCCCCTATACCCTTATATCCCTCTATACCCCCTATACCCCTTATACATACCCCCTATACTCCCCCTATACACCCCTCTATATACTATACCCACTTCTGCATACTCTACCCCCTATAACTCCCTCTATATACTATACCCCCTCCGTATACTACACCCCCCCGTATACTATATCCCCCCTATACCCCTATACTATACCCCTTGGTATACTAGACCCTCCCCCCCGTATACTATACCCCCTATACTATATAATTGATGTCTTGTAACGATGCAAATGTTATCGTATCCTCTAATATATGAGTGTTTGCAATGCTTATTAAGAAATAAAATGAGTAAAAGTGATTCGGAAAATGTAGTAATTAGGGATGTATAAAACTGAACCAAACCACAAACTGAGTCAAATCGGAAAAAAACCCGACTAGTTATTTGGTTTGACTTGGTTTGGTATTGAAAAAAAAAAAACCCAACTATACTTGGGTTGGTTTGGTTTTAACTAAAAAAAATCAACTCGAGACCAAACCAACCCGACATTGTATATATAATTTTAAAATTTTATTTTATAAATAAAAATATTTACTTTGATATATTTTTTAAATATTTCTTATACTTTTTCATAATTTTTATCTTTTAATATATTATTTCAAGTTTGAAACTTAGAATTCTGAATGATCCAATAAAGGTTATAGTCCACGGATGTTGGTAATTATAATAAAACTTAAATCAAAATCAAATTAATACTAATGCAAAAAGAAAACCAATTCAACACTAAGAATAACAATAATATTGAATATTTGTTCTTTAATTTTACATTGGTTTAGACAATTAAAATACCTTAATTTTAATTTCCTTTAATATTTAGTCATGTAACTAATACTTCTTAAGCTTATTTTAGCATGATGATTTAGTACTTTTAAATTATGATCATTTTCATTATGACTTGTTAATTTACAATATTTTTTTTACGCGATTTCATTATTATTATTTTTGTTGGATATTTTAGTATCATTAATCATATCATATTTTGTGTTATTTTCTTAAGAAACACCTTAGATTGTTGTATTTTGGTAGGACTAAAGAAATATTTGAAGTACAAGTAAATTATTTGTTTGTATGAATGCTTTATCGGAAAAACCCGAAACCCCCCAAAAAAATCGAGGTTGAAAAATCCGAGTTTTATTGGTTTGGTTTATAAATTTAAAAACTTGACACAAATGGTTTGATTTGATATTTGAAAACCCCAAACCAACCCGGTCATGTACACCCCTAGTGTAGGTTCATGAATTTATTTATTTATTTATTTGAAGAACTCAAATTGGAAATCAACTACTAAAGTCTGAATATTATTATTAGAACCATCGGTTACATACTTATCAATTAAGCATGGAATGTGTTAGTTGAAGCATAATAACAACGTGCTAAATGTTAGATTACCATACATAGTTAGTGTTGTCCATATTTTAAAATATTTAAAAAAAATTAGATTTGAAATTGCAACTAAGATAATTAGCTTTAGAGTTTCATATAATAGACTGCAACACAAACCAAATAAAAATAAGAGTTAGCTTAATCTTTTTGTAAGTCGTTAAACTTGGCTTTTTTTAGTGAACGAATATTACGAAAATTGAGGTTCAGTAAATAAGACATTATCGTTGAAGTTTTTTTATTGGCTATATCATGTTTTTTCAAGAAAAAATATAATTGGGCAGGTTATAACTGCCTTGAAGTTATATCAATTTAAAGAGTGCGTTTAATGAGGAGAAAAGGTAAGTAGAAGGCCAAACACATATGCAGACCCTTAAACTTGTCCCTAAATTTTATTTTGGCACTCTAACTCAATCTTGTTCCATTTTAACCCTTCAACTCCAATTTTTTTTGTTCCATTTTGACACTTCTTTCCAAAGAATCAACAAAGTGGGATGTGTGTACTTCACATGCCATTATTGTGTTATAAAATAATGGATGAACATCGCTTTTTTAAAAAATATTTTTTTAGAGTTTCTGTACATTATTGTGTGAAAAAATAATCGGCGAAAGTGTTTTTTTTTTTATAAAAATAATTAGTTAATTTAAATAACATCACATATTTTTTTTTTCATATCTAGTCTACTTGGACTAACTCAAATATCAACTTTCTAATTTTTCATTCAACTAAATACGAGAAAAAAAAACTCATGTTCATTGCTAATTAATAACACTACAAAAAAAATGTTGAAACTCAATAGACTTCGTTGGGTTGTCATTGATTTTTTTAAGATAGAAAATCGACGCACTTTCGTCGGTTATTTTTCATGCAAAAATATAGGAAAACTCTTAAAAAGAAATTGTTACTTTTTTTATAAAAAAACAATGATAATCCGTCATTTTTAATTTTTTACAATAATTAACAGATGATCGTCGATTTTTAAAATGCAAGATTGCAGTTGAATAACATATATAGAAATAAAGAAATCATAAAATTAGTATTTTGTGTTAAATGGTACATAAAAGAAATAGAGTTGAAGGGTAATCTTTTTTCTTTTTTTTTTTAAAATACTTTTTTTTGTCTTTCACTCTCTTAGAGAATGTGTGATGCACACTCTCTGCCACATCACTTAAAAGTGTCAAAATGAAACATAAAAATTGGAGTTGAAGGGTTAAAATGGAACAAGATTGAGTTGAAATGTCAAAATAAAATTTAGGGACAAGTTTAAGGGTCTGCATATGTGTTTGGCCTAAATAGAATTAGTTGGAGTCATAAATAAACATGGATGTATGCATGAGGGGACATCAGATTCACGTGAACCCATGCTTCCCTCTCGAAATCCTAAATATACCTAAATAAAATAGATGTTTTTTTTCCTCCTAAAATATATAAATTTGAAGTGAGTTTTAAGATTTTAAAATAACTCAATAATTATATTTGGCTCTAAAAACATGTTTTTTTTTTTCTAATTAAACAAATTCTATGGTCAACAAATTTTGCCAAAAAATACTTGTAATATCTATGGTCACCTTCTTCCTACCCAAGTAAACATAATTTTTCCATTTCAAGTGGGGTTCATGAATGCAAACTCAAATTTGTTTTTGGTAAACCAACGGAGCATATCAGCCCAAACCCACATGTGAAAGGCAACCACTCTTGACCTTTTCAATAATAACATAATAATTGAGCAACATGATATTTTTTAAAGCTAGCTTGAATCTTTAATTCTCCACCACTCCATTTTCTTTTTATTTCATAACTATTCATATCTTTTAATTTTATATTATAAAAATAATATCAAGATCTATTTTTTCTATATAATAAGGCCACATAATTATTTCCCAATTTGTCCACAAGGTTTTCAAGAACTTTTGTGTTTGAGGTACATTTCTCTTTCTTCTTCCTCTGCTTGATTCTTTTCCTTTTGGGTTTTGTTAGTTTATGCCTAAATCTTTTTAACTTTGTTATTATATCAGAAAGATGGAATCTTTTTGTCTCTTGAATTAAGAAAATGCTGCTATTTTTTTTTAACTTTGTTATAACATCATGAAGATTGAATCTTTTTGCCTCTTGAATCAAGAAATTCAAGAAAATGCTGCCATTTTTTTTTAACTTTGTTATAATATCAGAAAGATTGAATCTTTTTGTTTTTGAATCAAGAAAATGCTGCTAAATATTTTTAACTTTGTTATAATATCATAAAGATTGAATCTTTTTGTCTCTTGAATCAAGAAAATGTTGCTAAATCTTTTTACTTTGTTATAATATCAGAAAGATTGAATTATTTTGTATCTTGAATCAAGCAAAATCAAGAAAATGCTACTGAATCTTTTTGTCTTTTGAATCAAGAAAATGCTGCTAAATCTTTTTAACCTTGTTATTATGTCAGAAAGTTTGAATCTTGTTGTCTCTTGAATCAAGAAAATGTTGCTAAGGAGTTCTTCAACACCACTTCTTGGATCTTTACACTCAGAGAGTCCCAACAGTCATTACCATCATCATCAGTCTGATTTAACCCCAAATCACACACCCAATTCCATTCACCATAGTTATAGCAAACTCTCATGTTGCCATGGTGGATATCAGAATTTCAATAGAAGTTTATACCCTTCTAACTCTCCAATCTCTCCTTCATTTTCTGAGATCAGCAATGGCAGCAAATTCCCATCTCATGGTTTTAGAAGAGCTCAATCTGAAGGGAACTTGGAAGGATTAGTAAAAGTTTCAACTGATGAAGTAGTTGATGAATTTACCCTCTCTAAACCAACCAAGACGCTTTCGCGTAAACCCCCAAAATCATTCTTGGAAACCATTCCATCTTTCTCCATTCACAATTCAAGGGAGCTTCATTCGGACGACGATGACAGTGATGAGGGAGATGACTTTGATTGCATCAGTGGACAGTACAGTTTGGGAATGAATGCTGTAAAAGGGGAAATGAGTTATGTGAGTCGAAATTCGAAGATAGAAATAGTTGAAGGCAGAGAAGAGATGTTCCTAGCAAGAGGACTTGGGGTTGCTGATATTGGTTGCTTTGATGATGGTGGCTGTGGCATAGGAGGTGGAGGAGGCGGTGTTTATCGCCCAGTAGCGTTCGATAAGGATGGTGGTGACAACCAGGGACTACATATAGAAGAGCATTACAAAAACATGATAGAAGAGAATCCTGGCAATTCCTTATTCTTGAGGAATTATGCCAACTTTTTATACAAAGTGAGTCTTGTCTTTTGTCCCTTCTCTTGTTTTGCTTATTCACAGTCATTGACAATAGCTAATTTTGCTTTTCTTTCGTTTTGGAGCAGACAAAGAAAGATCTTAAAGGGGCAGAGGAATACTACTCAAGAGCTATTTTAGCAGATCCAAGTGACGGTGAAGTTCTTTCACAATATGCTAAGCTTATATGGGAGCTTCACCGTGATACAGATAGAGCCACGAGCTATTTCGAAAGAGCAGTCCAAGCAGCCTCTACTGACAGGTTTGCTTCTCACCCACCACCAAGAATACACTGTCTTATCGAAATTCAAGAACAGCTTGTTATTCACTTTACAAAACTGACTGATTTATCTTTTTTGATGCGTTAACAGTCACATACATGCTGCTTATGCTAATTTCCTCTGGGAGATAGAAGATGAGGAAGATGAGAATGATGAAACGCAAACGCAACCAATGGTGCATACTGTAGCCACGGCTTCTATAACTGTTTGACTTGAAAGTACATTATCTTTTGTTGAAATATTTGCAGCAGAGTTGGTAGAAACTTAGCAAGCAACTAGGAAGAACCTGTAATTTTGCATATAGTTAGTAATAAAACTGATGCACAGGAGAAGTTCTCTATTTCTCATACTTTTATGATTGAATGACTAACCCTTAATAACAATGAATTGCCAGTGTAAACAATGGTGCATGCCATAGACACTACCTCTATAACTTCTTGACTTGAAAGTACATCATTCATTCAAATATTTGGAACAAAGATGGTAGAAGCTTCACAAGCAATTAGGAAGAACCTGTAATTAGCATCTTAGGTAGTAATAAAACTGATGCATGAGACTTCTCGTTTCTCCTACTGTTGTGATTGCCCGAGTACCCCATGAACAACAAAAAAGGCATTGAGTGAACCATTTTCAAGTTATCCAAGGGTAATTGTAATTGTTTCAATCAACGAACTAAGCAAGCAAGAACATAGACCAACTTATAATCTTTTAAGGCTAGGATAAAAAGATATAAGTAAGGCAATTGGAAGTTGAAACACTATTGCTGATTGACCTTCTTTGCTCAATGTAGACTTAGCTTCCAACTAACTGTGGTGTTGATGCAAAGAGAAAGCATGTTATACTTATACAGTGGCTGAGATAACAAAGTAAATGACTGAAATATGAGATTATGTCAATAATTCATGGAAGTACATCTGCAATTACAACTATTACTCAAGGCAACTAATTGCATCATATTGTATCAGGAAACATTTCAAAATGGTTCCAATTTCTAATATCCACTGATAGCAAGTTACACAACTATAATCATACATGATTGTCGATATTCATGTGACCAGAGATATATCATACATGGACCTTAAAAAATGTGATTGTACTAGAAAGCAAGCCAGCATGGAGATATAATGAACAATCTATTGAGTATCAACCAGTACAGAAGGGAAACACTAAGATAAGAGCAACTTTTTTTTTGATAACCGAGAAATCCTTGAGGGCTAGTGGTGCATGGTTCAGAACTTGGTGGATAATGGGCCCGCCTTGCTACTCATTTTCTGTTCAAAACTGTGGACTTTTCTTCTTTCTTTTGGGGTTTGGTGGGGGGGGGGGGGTAGAGGAATTTGGGGAGGGAGGGAAATTCATGTTGTCACTTAGAATGTCCAAGAAAAGTCTTGAGAGCAAGGTAGAAGAACACTTCAATTAGTCTAGGATTCAATGCATCAAAGAGATATTAGCTAAAGTTAGAAACTAGCAAGGAATAAAGGTGGAAACAAGACGATGAGCTTGGAAAATTCCATTACTACTACAGGTCATCCGTCATTGCATTTTCATCGAGTACTCTCCTACTGGTAGGTGAGTCTAGAACTTTGACTCTTCATGTAAAATTTAACATGTTCTCTTTGATTTACTGTCAAGTACCAAACTTTCTCCATAAGGATGTTGATTTAGCAAGTTGGACAGTCAATATATTGAAAACTGTAGGAGAATGTTAAGTGCATGTTGAATCTGTGTCTATACTAGTATGTTGCTGTTACAGAGTATCTATGTTTCACCCAGACGCTTGGGAGTCTCGTATTAGATAAATTACTGACGTGGATCAAAGTTATCAAAAGATTTGAAATTCATTCACTTTAGGAAAAAGAAATTTATTTACTCATAGATAAAGAGACAAAATCATGTCAAAGCTTTTACTCTTGTATTTGTGAAGCCTGTTTTTAAAATGCTTTTCATGACTCATGAGCCGAGACAGCCTCTCTACCTCACACAAGGTAGGGGTAAGGTCTGTATACATCCCACCCTCTCTAGATCCCACTTGTGGGATCACACCGGGTATGTTGTTGTTGTCATAAATTGCAAATAGGGTGGAGGTGGTAACTATAGAAGCATAACTAAGTTTTTAAAGTCTCTCCAACAGAATCTTCTGCAGCAGGTTCCAGCTCTTGCATAGCTTCCCACACATCATTGGGCAAAGCAGATTATTCCTCAGAATGAGTCTTCGATTCACTGCACTTGAAACTTTCACCTGTCACCCAAGATGCAAAATCTCTGCATCTTCATAGTAACTAGCAACGTTCTACTATCTTCAAGTTCTGACATGCTTTCCTCCAGCTTACCTTTTACCATAGCAAATAGCACATAGTGAAGGCACAGTGGCAGTTGCTCTTATAAACCAGCCAATACAACACATGCCCATGTCATCATATACAATTCTACCTTTCCAATATTGGACAGTCATACCAATTACATGTGTATGCCTTACAATTTGATGTCAATGTTGATTTCTAACTCATAATACTGATTGTACTTTAGAGATCTCATATATGTACAAGTATGACTCGAAAACTTGTGTTTGTGCATGAAATAAAGGAGTCTGCAAATACTTCAAGGTGTTCTAAACTCAGACTGAAGCACTGTATGGGTTTGACTACAAGCTTCAATTGCATCTGTGTTGCTTCTAATATAGTATTACATCCAGTTGAATCAACCTTCACAGATACTTATGAAAGACACTTTGACAATTATAGTTAAATGTAATATTCTGAAATTTTATGCAATATGAAGAGACTACAGTTACAATCTCATATTTCAATAGCAAAAAGAGGATGTGTCCTTTTGGTGGGATAATTGGAACAACAAAGGTGCCTTAGCTAGCAGATATAAAAAGATTCTTGTCTCCGGTTTCATCGTGCATAAATGATTTGCTCCCTCCTAATCTAGCTACCTACATCCAAACGATCAACATTTCCTCTGAGAATGAAGATCACCCTATCTCGACAGCTGATCCATCAAGTTCTTTTTCTACCAAACCTGCCTGGAATGCTTTGAGAACTCATAGAATCACTGCTCTTACTCACACCAAGATCTGTCATAGCAAGATGACCTTTAAGATCTCATTTCATGTCTTGAAACTTCTCAAGGATAAGCTGGCCACTGATGTTGATCTCACCAGGTTTAAGGTCCATGAACCTTCTAGATGCTGTTGTTGTAATAATGGTTCTATTGAAATCAATGATAACCTTTTTAATGAGGGAGAAATGTCCAAGAGAGTGTGGAGATTCCTTGTAAAAAATTCCCTAAATATTAGAGCTAAATTCATGACCTGGTGGCTCATCAAGCCTCAAAATCAAGTACATGAAATCATTCTTCAATGTCTCCCTAGTTTTTTTTTTATGACAAGGGAAACCCGCAGCCGCTACCCTTTGGGTGCGCACAGGGTAAAAACCCGCTCCTATGCAATAGTTCGCAAACCACATAGGAGAGGTAACCTGCACTAGGCTAGCCCGGTGCGACGAGCTCGACCCAGAAGGCAAACCCCTTGCTTTCGCTGGCAAGGGGTTTCAAATTTGAGACCTCCAACATGGAAGTCTCGAGCCCAAACCACTGGGCCACCCCGAAGGGTAATGTCTCCCTAGTTTTAAAAAGTCCAATTCTTTCTTCACAACAACTATCAACTTGCCTATGCAGATTATATCCACTTCGAAAACTGAAGAAAAAGGAGGGCAAATTTTAGAATAAGAATGAGGAAAAACACTTGTCATCTTTGAGCCTGGCTCAGGAGTTATATCTCCATCTTGTATATTGCTTAGGTCAAATTGTATTTGAACTTATTTGTATGTAGAGGGTAGGCTCCAACCTCTTCTTGAACTCCTTTTGACTTATCAAATCTTAGTATACTTCTTGTGTCCTGCTGACTTTGTCATCACTCTGGCATAGCATAAAGGTGCCCTTTAACTTGGCATTAGCTGGTATCTGTCAATTTTGGATGTGCACAAGTAGACACTTAAACTTGTATAAAGTTGAACAAGTAGACACACATCCTACCTGACATAATACATGTAGGACACCATGTAGAACCGCAAATTGTCATGTAGGATGTCACGTAGGACGTATATGTGTCTATTTGTTCAATTATGTACAAGTTTAAGTGTCTACCTGTGCACACCCAAAGTTGGAGGGCATAAATGTTAGTTGAAGCCAAGTTAAAGGGCACTTTTATGTATTATGCCTTAGAAAAAGCACTCAAACTATCATTCTTTTTGAAGATTACTTCAACACGTTCTTGGAACGCATCCTATAACTTCAATTCATCCACATCTAACAAAGACAACATACTTTCTAATCACATCCTTCGTAAATTCAAATATCATGTAACTTTGTGCATCAATAGTTATTTATTTTCTTCAGCAGAAGCAAGAGGAAACCATTGTTTATAAGGTTAGACAAAGAGGATAAGAAAGAAGATTTAGCTTGGTAATTTCCATCAAGAGAAAACTATATCTATATATATAAAAAAACAAAATACAAGTTGTATATAGGTGCTTACACTTTCCAATAAGATGCAATTTTCAAGAAGCCAAATGCAACCGCGGTTAAGAACTTACTCGACATGATGGACTGTAAGTGGTTATTTCACATAAATCATCATCCCGATGGTTCTGTTGACAAGTATAAAGCTTCTCGATCATATGACCGAGAGAACGAACCAAAATTGTCACTTTGAGTCATTTGTTGGTCAATATCATTCGCAATTATATCTTCATGCTCATAGACCATAAATATTTCATTAATCTTTTGGTATTCTCACAAATAATTATGTAACACTGCACAAGCTATGACAATTTTTACTTGTGTGTCAATATCATAATGGTTCATGCTTTGTTTTATTTGTGTGCAATTACACATTTTCAGCGCATTAATTTCATTTGTGGTTCTATTTAAAGGTTCAGTTTACAAAGTCGTAAGTACAAGGGTTCAACTTACAAACGGAACCAACTACAAGGGTCTCCAAGGTCATTCCGCCTAGATAACAATATGTAGAATGAGTTCTACACAAATTATTAGAGCTATCAATATGGGCTGACCCACTTCATCTGGGCTAACCCATACGTGCTTTAAAATTTGACGGGTCAGACCGGGCTGACCCATATTTTGTGAGCCAAAAAAACGGTCAAACCCACAAATACGTGGGCTACAGGTTGTGCTGGGCCAGCCCACTTTTTTTAAAAGTATATATTTTTAGAGTAAATTTTAGGTTTAGCAAACATAAAAATCATATTTGTATGTTATAATTATAGTTTGTATAGTTGCGCTCCATAGCAAACTTTGTTATGGCTATTAATATGTATATTTCGGTATACATATACGAATATCGCAATTAATATGTATATTTCAGTTTACATATACAAATGACTATTAATATGTACATTTCGGTATACATATACGAGTATGGCTATTAATATGTTTATTTCGGTATACATATACGAAACAATTGTATAATCTGTGTTTGTATAAAGCGAGAAAGAGAGAAAGAAAACTAGGCAGGAGAAGATCTGTATTTGTATAATTATAAGTGTATAGGACGAAATATATGTATTTGTATTTGTATATACAATTTTCTCTCGCTTTATACATACAGAAACACAATTTATACATTTGTGTTTGTATAAAGTGAGAGAGGCGAGGCGAGCGAGATTTGGGGAGGCGAGCGAGATTCGCTGGGGAGAGAGGCGAGTGACAAAAAGTTTGCTACGGATTAGAATTAAATGAAACTGTGGTTATAACATTTAATTTGAATTAATAGTTTGCTATTTTATACAATTTTCCCTATTTTTTAAAATCAAATTACAATTTAAAAATATTATCATAAATATCGACAAGACAATATTACATGGTTAGTGTTACTACTTGTTAATCAAATCCACAAATAAAATAATCTTTATAATATTTATTAAGTTTGATTTCAAGTAAAAGTATAAAAGCTAAATAGAAATATTAACCTAATTGTATTCTAATGATCATAATAAAACACAAAAAATATGACAATATTCCATAGGCTACAGGCCTACGCAGTGATTCCCTAGAAATTTTAGGAAAATTTTATTTTATGTAGTACATATTTTATTAACATAATTTGTATTTAAATTTTAATATTTAAAACTTTAAATACATTTTGAGTTTGGACTCTTGTTATTTTTAATACTATATTTTATATTTATTTTTAATTAATTTTTATTTGGCCCACATGCCGGCTTTACCCATATTTGTCAAGCCCCATAATTCAACAGACTTATTAAGGCTGGGCTAACAAAACCTTTTTCTTAAATGAGCTCCAAATTTTTTAGCCCAATCCTATCCAATCACGAGTTAGACCAAGCCAGCCTAACCGATCTAGCCATATTAACGACTCCACAAATTATGATATATTGTTGAGTAAATTTTAGGAATAACAAACATAATAATCATATTAATGCTCTATAACTATAATTTTGATAATTGCGCTCCATAACTATAGTTTGGTTTGCTATGGAGTCCCTGATTTGTATAATTCACGAATTAACTTGTACTCCCTCTGTTCCAATTTATATGACTTACTTTCCTTTTTAGTCAGTTCCAAAAAGAATGACACTTTTCTATATTAAGTAACAATTTCACTATAAAATGTCTACTTTACCTTTAATGAAATGATTTACAGCCACACAAATTTCTATCATTCATTTTGGACCACAAGTTTTAAAAGTCTTCCTTTCTTTCTTAAACTCCGTGCCGAGTCAAACTACATCACATAAAATGAGACGGAGGGAGTATATTTTTTCGTATCAATTTGTATATACGAACAAACAAGTTTGTATAATTCAATTTTTTTGGCAGATCGAACAATGAAATTGTATTATGTTTGTTAAATCGTTTATACGTTTAGGTGTAATGATATGAATTGATTAGTTCATTTTTATTATGATCAATTGGACAATTCGTATATGGAACTTTTCAGTTTTTTTTTGTAGATTCGTAGGCATATATATTACAGGTTCGTTTGCATCTCTGGAAATTGTGTTTGTATATTTACGTGAATTTGTATATGTATATGTTCTCTTTGTTATACTTTGTCATTTTTATTATTAACAATTGGATGATTCGTATATGGAACATTTTAGTTTTTTCTAGATTTGTATACATTGTATCTATGAAAACTACGTTTATATATATTCACGTGAAGTTGTATATATATATGTTCTATGTGTTCTCCGTGGGTCCCAGCCAAATAACAAAATAAGTGAAATATTACCTGTGAAATACAATTAATTTAAATTGTAGCTATAGCATTTGAAAAAAATTAAAAATTTGATATTTCATACAATTTTCCCTACATTTTGTACGAAGCTAAAGACAACCTTTTTTATATGGAAAACAAATCGATTCTTTTGCAAAAAAAAAAGGACAAATAAATTTAAAGAAAACAATATAATCAGATTCGTTTAATTCACACTTAATCCAAATAAAAAGGGATAACATAACTAACTGGATCCCTACTTATAGGGATATTCAGTAACGAAATAAGAAATTATTTAATATTTAAATTAAGTATAATAGCATCTCTTTAGGAGGCCTGTATTACACCAGTCTTCGTATCATAGTGAGGAAAGTAAGCCAATGTTGGTTTATTTTAGAAAAATTGCATAACACCATGAGGTGTCGATAGAAAAACCATCCCGATTTTGTTGTTTCGATAAATTGTTGTTTATTGTCCGAATTCACCTAATAACTAGTATCTATTGATAATGAACAATAAAATTACAGGGTCGATTTATTTCTAAAAATATTATAAGTATTTTTACATATTATTAATATTTAAATGAAAATAACAAAAAGAGTTTTATAAGGTAACTTGAACTCTAAATCATCATCATATCACATATATATGTATATATATTTCAAAGTTGAATTACAGTTTTGCCCTTGTTATTAATTAGAATATTTTAAAAATCTAATTAATTAAATATTAAGTAATAATATTTTAATTATTTTTTAGATTATGAGTTATTTATTAAGCATGAAAATCAAATAATTATTAATTATATTGTATAATGAATTAGCCAAAAGAAGTAATTACAAATTAAATGCAAGTGCATGTATGGTGAAGAACCCAAGAGTTATTTTTATGACTTTAAGAGTTATTTTTATGACTTTTTTTTCAGAATGGCTTTTGAATTTCTATATGACATTATGATATATTTCCTAACTTATAAATACACTTGTGTGCTTCATGAGAAGGAACTTACCTATAAACTTTGTCATGAAGTAGTCTTAATTAACTTTTTAAATTTTGCTTGTTTCGTTAAGATAATGAACCATGGCGATGCTGATGAAATGAACAAATTGTCATCAACTTCATTATCAAGGTGTGAGGAATAATGAAGAACAATATATTTTCTTTAAAATTAGTCACATATCATTATTGTATCTCTTAATTGTTTAATTTCGATATTGCTTCTCTTTTGTTTCTTGTATCATTTGATATTTGTCTTGTAGTCATTAACTATTTCCATTTTTCAAGGTTGAGAGATGTTGAATGAAAGAAAATCTACATATGCACACATTTATTATGTTCTGTTTTAGATTCTATTTTATATTTATTCTTTAATATTTGGTCAATTTTGTTTGCTTTTTAGATTTAATTTTTGTTGGTGTTTGTTTTATCATTTTCACTCCAAGTCCCCAATATATATTGCATGGAATACTACTATACCCGTCATAATGATTATTTTAAGAGTCGAGAAGCCAGAAAACTCTAATGTTATTTTTTCTTTGTGATGGTTACGTACTTTGTGGTGACTAGGTGAACAAAAGATGCACACTATATATATTTTTACATCGTATCATTTTATTCTGATATTATTCTATAACTTCGAAAGTAAATTCTCTTGCAATTTATGAATTACCTTTAATGTACCATATTTTATGTTATTCTTTAATTAGAAATACAATAATAAATTAAATTTATGAATAAATGTGGTTGCATGTTTGGAGCTACAAGCCTTAAAGGAAAAACGTATATTCAAGGTTCTAATATGTATCTATCTAGCTATACTATTAGATAAGTAGAATGTCTTAAACTAAAGTAATGAAAAACTAAATAAATCCTATCAAATTGAATGCCCACGTAAAGTTTAAAGACATTATATTTGTACTCTTCAATCAAATTCCTTCTTTTGGGATGTATGCTCTAAATTGTGAGGGTATTTTTCACTAAAGGTAGTGATAATAAAAAATTGTATGACACCCTCAAAAAGAAAATTAAGAAGACAATTGAACAACTTCAACAATGGACTTTTGGAACACAAAATCTCTTCCTTTATTGAAGCATAGTCTTTAATAATACTTTGTAATTTTTAAAAATTAAATATTCACTGATATGGGTACCTTCAAAGTTGGATTATGATTTTGCCCCCGTAGTATATCACAATTATATTAATAATTTAACTTCTAACAATAATGTTTAATTACATTTCAAAAACAATTAATTTATAATGACATAATAAAGCCTATTCAAATTCTTGATTTTACTTCTATCTTCTCTTACGTTAGAACAGTTGTATATATATTTTTTCAGTTTTCAATAATTATTAAAAAGGTAATTTTGGTTCGTTTTCCCCTATTCATGAATACATAGATTAAAGTCACCTTCTTAATGAGACATTTTTACTCATATCTAAACACTACCTTTTATAATATCTACCAAATAATACATTTACCTTATAATAAATAAATCAATAAATTGGAAAAATATTAACGTGAAGTTCATGACTCTATCGAGCCATTAGTGTACAATTATATGAGCGTATCCCATTATTTTACATTTACTGCTTCTTATAATTTTTATCGGTTAAAAAACTTTTCATGTAATTTATTAAGTTTTATATAATATGCATACCACTTCTAGATAAAGCATAAGATGCAGTTCCAATTGATTCACACAGTAGTTCAGGTAAGTATATTGTTATTCAAAATTTTCATATAATTGAAAATTAGATTCTTTAACTTGTCTGATATATACATATTAATATAAAGATTAAAGTCTATCTAGCTAACTGCAGATTTGAGACATCAATACAATGAAGTAATACTTTCGATATTTTGTCAAGAATGCATTTTGTGGTAGTTTACCCCAGGTGATGTTGATTAGTAAAGTTGTTGTGTCTTTATGCTATTAAGCTTTAATTTGGGTTACACTTGAATGTGTAATTGCATGAATTACTATAGATAATTTTTGTTATATATGAGATGATATATTGTAGATGAACTTGTATTTTAGAGGTTTAATTCATACTTTGAAGTTCTTTGTCTAGTGTGATGTTGCATCGCATGAAGCACGTTGATCTTAATAGCTTGTCATATTGCATTTGATATTATATATACACATTTTAACTAATAATTTCTATTAAATTCGAATATGAAAGGACTCTTAAGTTTAATTTAGACAAAAGGCAACCTATCCCTTTAAAAGTTCATATAACTCATCACACATTTATTCTATTATTATTTTAATAAACTATTACTTAGTCTAGAATACACGTGCAACACACGTGTTCGAAAACTAGTTAATTATATGTGGTTTGTTTAGGATTCTTACTTGACTTAAATTAATCTAAAAGAATATTATTTAATTATTAATAACATGTGAAAATACTTAATAATATTTCTAAAAATAAATTGAAAAAGTGTAATTTTTGTTGTCTACTATCAATGGATAATAGTTAATCTCTTATTTATAATGGTATTGATTAGTACGTATTCACCTGATAAATTGATATACATTTGTATTATTATACACTGGACTGTGTTCATCCAATAAATTAGTATTTGTATGAGTATCTTTATAATAATTTAGCATTAGTTTATATTCATCCCTATTCACCCCTATTCACCTAACAAATTCGTATATTCTTTTTCATTATGAATAAGGAAAAAGAAATATGTTTCCCCCCTATTTTCGCTCATCTAAAAATACATTTGAACTATTTATTTAGGGAAGATTAAACGTAACAAATCAATACACTTAAATTTAGGAATTAAAAAATCATATAAATAAGTAAACAAACGAAAAATCACTAATCAGGAATAAATTCGACTATAAAATCATACTAAACACTTAGTTTTGGAGCGAAGAGAGCTAATAAAAAGAGACTCACTTAAGTGACTTTAGTTGTCTTTTAATAAATCTAAGAAAAATAGAGTTAAGGGACGACACATATAGAAAAGGAGGAGAAATTAGATAAAATAGGATTCATATAAATTATAATATTTGTATAAATTTCCATTAACATTAGGGTTCTGATCATTCACCATACAAACATAAACATGGCTGACTTATTGCCGGAATGTCTCATTCAAAAAATACTATGTTTGATTGGTTATAAAGAAGCGCATCCAACATGAGTATTCTCTCCAAAACATGGTCGCAAGCTTGGTTGACTCTTCCCTTACTTGGAATTCATTGTAAGTTGTTGGCAAGGCTGGGAAGGTCATACAAAGAAAGTGGACACAATCATGGAGATATATGGGAAGGGTAAAATTCCTATAGATAAGTTTGAATTAACAGAGTTTTTTGGTGATTCTTTCGAACTTTTCCCTCTTGTTGATAAGTGGTTTTTCATTGCACTTTAAAATGGTGTAAAAGAACTTGTACTTCACTTTACATACCCGACGCCTATTTTAACAATCTTGGCAGCAAAATCATTAAGAGAATTGGTTCTGCACAATTGTACTCTTATGCCTATTTCATTATCTAGTGGGGTTGTGAATTACAATTCTTTGAGAAAGATTTCTCTGTCTAATGTAACATTAGACGAAAACATGCTTCAGACTTTACTTAATAGTTGTCCCTTTATTATTGTCTCTTTCATCATTGAGAAATGTTCGGGGATGAAAGTTCTAAAGATCAAGTCGGATTCCCTGAAGGTCTTGAAGATTCATCAATATTGTATTCACCTATGAGGTTAAGGAAATCCCCATGCCTTAAAAGTTATGAAGAGTGCAATCATACATTCCGGCATATATTGTGAAGTATATGTAGATAATAAAATTCGCGTCGAGAAAAATAATAATCAAGAACGGAAAAATATCGCAACAATCATTTTATTGATTTAAAGTGTGGGTGTTAATCCATGAGCTTTCTCTAGCTTCTTGTTAGAATATTTGGTTGCTTTTCTGAATTATGAGGACCTCTATTTATAGTTTTAAAATAGAGGAGTTGTGATTGAAACAAGACTCCCTTGGGCCAATTAGATTTAAGTGACATGACATATGGATTTTATGGAGCGGACTTTAATTAAATACATATTATTGAATTTAAATAATTAACTCAATTATATTAATCTATAATATTTATTTGGACTAATATCTTCATGAATTTAATATAATCCGAATCATTTAATAAATTTTAATTGACTACAGTATCATGTATATATTCAGATATATTTGTGAAGTACCATGTATACATTCCAATATAAAAATTCATTATTTGAATTCACCTAATAAGAATACATTTATTTAAATTTGTATACATTAGTCCATATTCATCTAATAAGTTGATAAACATTTGTATTAGTATACATTGGATTGTATTTATTAAAAAAATTAATATATGCATGAGTATCTTTATAATTTTGTATTGGTATACATTAATCCCTATTCAGTATTTACCTTACAAATTTATATACATTTGTTTTCGTTATTATATATTAGTATAATATAATGGGTCATAGATATATGTAGAATTAGTTCTACACAAATTATGATATGTTGTATGACGTTAAAGACAAAACCTTTTTGAATAAGGAAAAAGAAATAGGATTCCTATAAATTATAATAGGGACGATAGGTCTCTTTTTTTTAGTGCCGTATTTGCAAAAAATAATTGTATAAATTTCCATTAACATTAGGGTTCTGATCCTTCACCATACAATCATGGCTGACTTATTGCCGGAATGTCTCATTCAAAAAATACTCGGTTTGCTTAGTCATAAAGAAGCAATCAAGATGAGCATTCTCTCGAAAACATGGCTGCAAGCGTGGTTGACTCTTCCCAAGTTGGAATTCACTGTTCTTTGTTGGGAAGGCACTACAAATATAGTGGACACAATCATGGAGAGATATGAGAAGGGGAAGATTCCTATACAAAAGTTTGAATTATCACTGTTTTTTGCTAATTCTCCCGAACTTTTCCCTCTGGTTGATAAGTGGCTTCTCATTGCACTTCAGAATGGTGTAAAAGAACTTGTACTTCACTTTACATCATACCGGGCGCCTATTTTAACAATCTTGGCAGCAAAAACATTAAGTGAATTGGTTCTGCACGATTGTATACTTATGCCTGTTTCATTATCTAGTGGGATTGTGAATTGCAATTCTTTGAGAAAGATTTCTCTATCTAATGTAACATTAGACGAAAACATGCTTCAGACTCTACTTAATAGTTGTCCCTTGATTGCCTCTTTCATCCTTGAGAATTGTTCGGGGATGAAAGTTCTAAAGATCAAGTCGGATTCCCTAAAGGTCTTGAAGATTATACAATATTACAAGATATGTGACATTGATGCTCCAAATTTGGTATCCCTTGACTATACAGGGAGTGAAATTCCTGAACTTAACATTGCAAGAGAGTCAAGCCAATTGAAGAACTCAAAAATCATTCTTCATTGTCTCCCCAATTTCTCCAGTTTAATTAATACGGCATGGTTTTGTAAGTTGAGGAAGTTTCTATCAAATCCGTCCTCTTGTTCTGAATTTAGCCTTTGTTTATTCGAATGCGATGAGATCAACATGATAGATTTGCAAATGGACCACATAGGTTCTACTGGATGGGTGGACGTTTTAAATCTCAATATGCTACTGATGAATCAAATTATAGAGTGCCCAACTTTTGTGGATGCGTTGCTATGGAGTTGTCATCCTAGGAGACTCAACTTAATCTCATTTGATATTGAAACAGTTACACGTTTAATTGATTGTTTAATGTATATGAAGAATTCGAGTCATTCTACATATTCTCATGGTTGGAATAATCAATTAAAAGAAATAAAAGCTTTTGATGGAAAAAATCAGTTGCTGCAACTAGGAAGTGAGGAGCTTGCAAAAAGGATTACGGAGGGGGAGAAACCTTATTTTATATTAGATTGGTGATGGAGTTAAGTTGTCTCTATTTTGAATTGAATTCAAAAGTTTATTACTTCATTTGTTTTCCACATCTAGCTTTAAATTCTTGCAGTGCCGAAACTATGTTTCTCTGTTTTGCTTCTTCTGAGTTTGAGGGACTTTTCATTTCTCAATTATCCTACTAACAGCACAACTTATATACCAGTTTTTAAATCAGAAAGAGGGACTCTGTACTTTCCTTTCAATACCATAGAAAAACAATCCCCCTCCCCACATATGCATTAACGCCTGCTGCTGCTGAGTTTCACCAAAATGAAATAAGAGTTTCCCATGAAATGGCTATTCATCTCTTACTTGGTGATGCATAACCATAGCGCCTACGAATTCTGAAAAAAGGTCTTGAAGAAGCCATGATGAAAACAATGAACAAAAATGTAACATAATGAAAGATAAAGGAAAATCAACATCAAGACTGGATAGTATATCTTAGTTTAACTCCTATTCATAATTCCCATACTTTCTTTTTTTCCATATCATGTTTCACTTTAAAGGTTGTGGTGCACTCAGCCACTTATAATCTTCATAAACTTGATTCATCATTGGAGTAATTGTACTTAAAATTAAAATACAATGTTATATTCAAGGAAAATTTATGTGTCTGCCTTCATACATATGTACGTCTCCATGATTTTGGCCAAAAAAATCCCTATGTCATACTCATAATCTAAACTGAATCTTTAAAAACTATTGGTGTGAACATAACACATCCCTATATACAAGAAAACGTTAAGCTAGGAAAAGCAGTACGGCCAAGTTAATTACATGAACAATTTTACAATATAAAATTGATGAAGAAGCAACGAATCACTTCCCAGTATCACATCACATGTGAATAGGGGTCTCAAATGGATGGTTTGGATGATGAAACTAGTCGGGTCCAAATGAGCCAACTCAGTGACTCGCCCAAGAGCTACTTAGGCCAAAATGGATTGGGGTGAAATGAACTAAAAAACAAATCATATTTCAACCCACTCAATTCTTACTAAGTTATATAGAAACCATGACCCCTCTCTTGCTCAAACAGATAGTCGTCTTGCACATTAACGAGCTAATATGTCAGGGTCTCAAGGATGTAGCTCTAATTCTCGATAATGTGTTGGATTGATTGTTATCCATGGACAGTACATGTGATTGTTAAGAGTAAAACAACAAACAAAGATCGTACATGTGTATCTCACAGTCTTGGTGAACAATTTGATTCAGTACGACTTCATTCGAGAGAATGAAAGCTATGTTAGGAACAACTAATTCAACACCTGTAGACTGCATTGAACGCAATGAAGGAGCATGGGTTTTCTAGTTTATACTTTTCATTGTGATGTACAAATTTTGATTAAATATGTGTCAGACAAGTTTAAATGGATGTCCTTATATTACAGTGTACGCAAACAGTTTTGTGGACACTCTCTGTTTTATTACTCTTCACCTTTTAAATTTGTTCGTCTCATTTTCTTTTTTGTTCGTTTAAAAAGAAAGCTTATTTCCTTCTTTTCATTAACTCTTTAATTTTTACTTTTCACATGACATTTTCTTTTCAAACAAACTGGCATTTCATTAATGAGGGAATAGTACACGATTTGAAGTTTTTGCATACCAAACTTATATTTGGTGCTTAAGGAGCACTAGCAAAGAGTGTGTCTATACAAACTTCAGTGTAAAAGCCCAGTTGCTTGATCCCTCTCCGGTTTTAATGTGAAAGCCATAGTAATTCTCCCCATCGAGTCTCCACCACATGTCTACACACTCTAGGCAAGACACATTATTAGGACTATAATTACAGCTATAACATGTGGGGATATCAAGTCCTGCAACTTTATCATCTGTAGACTGTAGTGGATCTATTAAGAATGATATTTTGAAAGGAATATCAGAATGCCGAACTTTAAGAAACCTAGTATTAATTAGCATTACCTACGTATACTCCAGCAGCGGCAAGTATGAAGTTAATACACGTGTAGGGAAGACCTTCAGGGAATCCGACTTGATCTTTATAAGCTTCATAGTCAACCCCGAACAATACTCAAGTATGAAAGAGACAATAAAGGGACAGCTATTAAGTAGAGTCTGAAGCATGTTTTCATCTAATGTTACATAAGTTAGAGAAATCTTTCTCAGAGAATTGCAACTCACAACCCCACTAGATAATGAAACATGTATAAGAGTACAATCGTACAGAACCAATTCTCTTAATGATTTTGCTGCCAAGATTGTTGCGTGTGTAGGACCTCTCGGGGTCTTATACGCCATGTCATATATAGGTGTACTTTGGGTTGTGACAGTAACCAATACCTATACTACGTTGTTTTGCCTGTAAAAGTCACCCTATAACTTATTTATTCCTACAGAACTACCCATGCCCTTACATTTCCCCCAAATCCCCAAAATCCTCTAAAGTAATTTTCTCTCTCAAGATGAAGGAAGAAAAAGCTAGGGTTTCCAAATTAAGTCTCCATTTTTGCCACTGTTTTGGGCTTCAAGATCAATGTATGTGGGAGTTCATCAACGGTTCCCATCCACCCATTGAGTCCCAAAGATTTTTCTACTTCTCCAATTCAATTTTCTTAAATTGGTTACGTTTTTATCAAATTCTGCATGGGTTCTAATTTTATTAATCCAATTGTTTGATTTGCGCCGGGTATGATGTAAAGTGAAGTACAAGTTCTTTTACACCATTCTGAAGTGCCACTTATCAATCAGAGGGAAGAGTTGGGGAGAATCAGCAAAAATCTCTGATAATTCAAACTTTTCTATAGAAATTTTCCCCTTCCCATATCTCTCCATGATTGTGTCCGCTATATTTATATGAGCTTCCCAGCCTTGCCAACTATTAACAAAGAATTCTAAAGTTGGGAAGAGTCGACCACGCTTGCAGCCATAATTTCGAGAGAATACTCATCTTCGATGCTTCTTTAAAACTAATCAAACAGAGTATTTTTTGAAGGAGACATTCCGGCAATAAGTCAGCCATGGTGAAGTATCAGAACCCTAATTCCGGCAAAAGTTATACGGCACTATTAAAAAAAAAAGGCATGTGTCTCTATTTGCAAATTCTTATGGTTACCCGGTTCAATGTATTTTTAGATGAGCAAAAATAGGGGGAATTTAAATATTAAATAATTTCTTATTCGTTACTGAATATCCCTTAAATTAGGGATCCAGTTATTTATGTTAGGAATATATATATATATATATATATATAATAATTTTACCTCTACTTTTAAACAATTACATATATTACCACTTTTAATATTTTATATCATATATTTTTAAAATACAATAAAATACATAAATTTCTTAAATCTAGAATTGATTAACTATCTTTATATTTAAACACCACAATAATCAAGTATCTTTCTCCCTCATCAACCATCCATCTCCCCTATACTCTAAATTGACCTCTCTTTTCTCTCTCCTAAATTTCTCTCCAAGCGTTGACAACAATTCAATTCCAATGGTCATACAAGTAGAGAGGCCAACAAGACCAAAGGCAAGAGTGGAGGAAAGGGGAGTATAACACTCAAAAAGATGGTAGGACTTGATTTTGGGGTTAATCTTTGTATTAATCATTTCAATTATAATCAATCTATAAACACCAAAAACTTCAGCCATAACAACCGGCACACAATTGACTTCATCTCCAACTCTAGCCTCATCACACCCATTGACATCATCCTGACCCCACTCTTCGTTGTACCATAAGCAGTCCGACTCCCCATACAAGAAAAGATTGAGGCGTCTGCATCATCGAGGATGCCAAAGAAGGGAGTCGTTTCATCACCTTTAAAAGTAGATATTTTTCTGGTTAATCAGATACATAGAAAAACAGTTTAGATATATAAAATCATCTAATCATTAAGTACATATCAGATACATAAAAAAATAGTTTAGATACACAGAATGAACATATCAGATACATAAAAAAATAGTTTAGATACACAGAATGAACATATCAGATATAAAAAAGATCTACTTTTTTAGGAGCTGAAGATAATCCAAAGTTGTTATACGCATGATTTCCTCCTTAATTTATGCTTTTCAGTTACATTCCTCATTTAGATACACTTAATTATATGTATCTGATTAACATGTGTCCGAGATACATACACACCAGATACATGTATCCAAGTGCAAGTTATGGTAGGATTGATAATATTGCAAACTAGTGGAAATGAAGGTAATTAGCTCCTAAACTAGTGGAATTTGTGTTGTTTACCCAAACAAATCCCTTTTTATTTGGAGCAAGTGTTAATTAAATGGATCTGATTATATTGTTTTCTTTAAATTTATTTGTCCTTTGATTATTTTTTGGATTAATTACTTGGGTGAGTCCCTTTTAATTAATAATTACTATTTTTAAACATATTCTTTAATTATTACCATCTATAGCAATATATAGCAATATTATGTATACTTATTTTCTTAGATTTATCTTCTCTCTTGCGTTCTTTCTCCCTTTCTTTCTGTCTCTCGCTCTTTCTTTTCCTCCTTGCACCTCCTCTCTCCATGCTCTTTCTCTCTTTCTTTTTTCTTTCTGCATCGTCTCTCTATATGCTCTTTCTCTCTTTCTTTTTCTCCCTGCAACTCTTCTCTCTCTATGCTCTTCCTTGATCTTTCAATATTATATATATAAAAAATTAGGCTTTTATCAAAGGCTGAAGATCTATAGAAAAATTAGGGATTCATAAATCGAAGAATTGGGACTGCTTAGTTTATAGAAGAAGTCGATTAATTTTTTATTTATTGGTTTGGCGTGTTGATAATTTTCATTCTAATGAAGGTTATATAAATAATTGTATTCATACTTGATGAAAATTTGTAGTTTTGAATATATATATGAAGATATGAAGGTTTAAATAAATGGAGATTTGAAGATATGATGTCATTTTTGTGGTCTATACTTTCTCAAATCTAAAGGTGAATTGGCAGGAGAAGTGATATTTGAAGATATGATGTCATCTTTGTAACAAATGAAGATACATAATAAACAGCAAATGAATTAAACTTGAATTAAAAATATATTACATAAATATTAAAGTTGAATTAGAATAGAATTAAACATGAATACAAAACATAGCAAATGAAAGAACATTCTGTGATCTGTAAACTGAATAAAATTGGTATGAATAATGAATTAAACAAGTAATTCAACCACAACAAATCAACCAATAACCTGCAAAATGAATTAAACTTGTACTAAAAGTGTATTACACAAATATTAAAGTTGAATTAGAAGAGAGAATTAAGCATGAATAAAAAAAACATAACTAATAAACCAGTCTATGATCTATAGAGTGAATTAAACGTATATCAATAATGAATTAAACAAGTAATCCAATAGTAACAAATCAACAAATAAACTGCAAAATGAATTAAACTTGTATTAAAAGTGTATTACACAAATATTAAAGTTGAATTAGAAGAAAGAATTAAACATGAATAAAATAACGTAACTAATAAAAGACCACATTGATCTATAGAGTGAATTAAACTTGTATCAATAATGAATTAAACAAGTAAT
>JAJOOO010020469.1:0-28135 GCA_029582685.1 Solanum piurae
ACTTCACATGAACTTTATGAAAGAAGGAAAAATGAATAATAGAGTAGAAAGATAAAAGTGAAACTAAAGTACATAAAAACTCACTCTTGTCTTGGCCATTCAATTAGCAAAAAATATGCACTTAAGTACATATTAGTGTCAAGTTAGCCGTTAAGGAGTAGTATGTGATTTACATGTTAAGGCTATTAAATGTCAAGTAATCGTTGAGAAATTCATCCTGCCTTTATTACAAAATATTGTACTCTATTATTTAACCTTATATATCCTTCTATTTCATACCATTCTTCTTTCGTTAATGATGTTGGCTTGCATATTTCAACCTCAGTTACCAGCCATGACAGAAAGATTGAATATCAACAAAATCGACAAGAGCACAAAAGAATGGACTTGTAAAGTCCAAGTGGTAGCTAAAGGCCATCCTCGAACCAACAGGGAGGGAAACAAGAAATATCAATTGATGATATTACAAGATGAAGATGTATTTGTCACTAAACTAACAAATACCCATCTACTTTCACAAATCATTTTGTAGTCGAATAGATATGTTGCATACCATTTTTAGTTTGCTTTTTACTGGTCGTCATCTGTCTTCATTCATTTATTTTCAATTCCATGCTCTTCTACTTAGTTGAAATATTGTTGCTTGTGAGTTTTGATGTGGCGCACTTGTTGTCACTCTAAATCTACATTTTACTCTTCTTTGTTTTATAGACATAATTTGTGTTATAGGAAAGTTACAAATTGGGTTAAATGTGGTTGGTTTTCTTTGTAGAATTTAGGGAAAGTTGAATTCTGAAGTTTATTTTTAGTTAAATTTGGCTATTGATTGATTTGATTCCACGTTATGAGTTTTAATGTGGAGCACTTGTTGTCACTCTAAATCTACTCTTCTTTGTTTTGTAGGCATAATTTGTGTTATAGGGAAGTTACTGTTTGGGTTCGATGTTGTTGATTTTCTTTGTTAAATTTAGGGAAAATTGAATTGAAATCTGTATGGATACCAATCCATTTAAGAAATGCAATTGTTGCTTTAAAATCATTGTTGCCTAAGGCTTAAGATGAAATAGGATAAACGAAGTCTCATGCAAATATTCAGGAACGACCAGTGCTGAGAGATCATATAATAAGTGAAATATTATACAAATAGTGAGGGAGGATAGATGCTTAGCAAAATCGTCTGTCAACTGATTTTGTGAACGCACAAAAAAACCTCATAAGTCTATGAACTGATTTTGAGAATTAGTTTTTGTGCTAAGAGTGTTGCTTAATGTTGTTGTTGTGTTGCTTAAATAATTGTCTGCAAAAGAAGTAGTTACATATTTTATTGTAATCTTCACTCTGTTGATTAAACCATTTTGATCACTGGCTCACCATAGGATTTACATATCACGTCCATGGATAAACTTCCACCCATACTCATATGCTTTAAATTTTATATACCCTATGAAAAATAACTTTTCCCAACAATCCAAACAACTTTTGAATGCCTATACTAACTATCTGTTATTTCAGTTACCTTATATTTTTCGAACTTCATTAAATTTCTCATAGGAAACTCAAATACAAGTTGTCATGTACGGTACATATATCACACATTATGTAAATGAGTTTGTTCCTTTTCAAACATATTTGTTATCGGGGACATTTGTCTCCGACTCAACCAAGGCGTACGGAAATCCTCTTCATCAATTCACCTGGACAATTGATAAGGGCACAATTGTTGAACCAATAGATCAGGTTATACCCTTTGAAACACCATTGTTGCCACCAACGCTGCTAAAAGCTACATCGTTTGACAATTTCGACTATCAAGCTATAAGCTTTGAATTCGGTACTTCTCAAAATATCTTTACACTATACTTACCACACATATAATCCATTTTTCATAACTATTCTAACTTACTTATAACTCTTTACTTTCTGCAAGATATTCTTGCCCTCGTGATAAATGGTAGCCCTCAATCATATGCCTCAAATGGGAGCAGAATTTAAAAATTCATCATCATCGACTATCAGTAAGTACAATTTTACTTCCCAACTTTTCAATTAAGACATGTTCATCAATTAATATTTAATACAAAAACGAAGAAATCATCTTTTTCTTTATAGCTATATACCAACTGTCAAATGACCACACTATTTTTATCTTTTAATTTGATTATTTTTCTGCTTTTTTTTTGTTGGCTGGTTTGACTCCAAATCACAGTCAAAACATCTTTTTGAAAGTTAAGTCTTTGTTGGATGATTCTTGATTTATTGTACCATTGAAAATGCAAAAAAGGTTGAGTTTTTATGTTGCCAGCAGAACTTATCAGTCAAGTGAACTGGCAAAGAGTTTTGATTTTTTTTCTGTAATTAGTAGCGTTTGATTTGATTTGAAGTTCTGGTAGATTAGTTACAAAAATATTTGGATAAAGAACTTCGTTCATTGGCCTTGACACCAACATGATTTGTTGCTTCTGTATTGACTATATTTATTGTTGTTTCACTGCTTGTGGAGCAATGCATACACAGATTATATAATGTAAGCAAGATTCTCTTTTGCACTGTTTGGATTGTGTAGTCTTGTTGGTTTTATTGACTTGTATCGAAAATAGCCTCTCTACCTTTGAAATAGGAGTACAGTTTGCATACATTGTGCCTTTCCTAGACATTACTTTGCAAGATTACACTGATTATGTTATTTTTGGTTTTATTGGAAGAATATTATAGGAGTTCAGTACCAAAGAGTTCATAGTATACTATATATACAAAAGAATAGTGCAATTTTCAGGCCAAAGAAGTTTATGACTAATTTTTCTTCATATTTCAGTCTATGTTATTTTAGATATTCATGTTGTATGTTTTCAGAAATATAGAGGGTGGGGTAGGATATAAAATTACAATATGTCTACTAAACTTGTCAGAGATTTTACGATCTTTGATAGGTGCTTATATACAACAAGCTCCCTTGAATAGGGGTGAACATCTAACCTCTTCGAGTCATTCCTAACCTTTGCTTTGGAAATCATCCTAGTGCATCTCCTTATTTTATAACAATTATTACTTACTTTTAGTTTTCGTTGAATGATTATGCCTTTCCTGTTCTGTTTTGGATCATCAGGAAATTGCGTTCTTACTTATTCTGCCATATGCCAGTTTTGTCTAACAAAGTATGCAATTTATTTTATTTTTTGCAGAAATGACTTTTGTTTCTATCTTGGTGCTAAATAGGTATAAATTATTATGAAAAATAAGCAAAAATGTTATTGCAACAATCAAAATGTGTGCACCACATATGAAAAAATTGTTTTCCATGCTATTAGCAAAAAAGATGCACGAAACATTGAGGTGCCTTTCATTCCTTTGAAATGCTTTCAGTTTGCTTTACTCAAAGGATCACTACTTTTCGTCTTCCTCCACTGTAGCCATACAAAACAAATTTGGAATCTCTTCCTTAACTGTAAATGTTTGTAGAGTCAACAAAGTCATCAAAAATTTGAAGAAAATCTGGCACACCATCCCTCTGTTTGTACCTTTTGGACTGTCTGGTTAGAAAGAAATGACTGATGTTTTTGAAACTCAGAAAAGTCATGTCTTTTGTAAGCAATAGATGTCTTCAGAATTACTATTTTGGTGTATGAGACATGATAGATGATGTTTCTCAATAATTGGAGTTCATTGAGTCTGAAAACATATCAGCTTTTCTATGTTTTCTTCTTGTAATTTTTAGTTTCTCCATAGTGTTTTTCGGTCATACCAACTTGCAGTGCTCCCCAGCCATAATGACCATATATAGTAATGTATTTTGTGTTATCGTGGATGTAAACGTACTTTTGCTGAACCATCTTATATCCTTCTGTTTTGCTGTGTTTCTGTCAAATATGATTGACGACTTCAATTGGCTTTATTAATGAACTGCAAATCTTATAGGGATATAGTAATGGTTAACTTGTAAGTTCATTCCTATGAGGAATGTCATGCACGTTGTTGGTGTTCACTGCTTGAGTAATGTCATTGCTCACATAATCAACGTTCTTTTGGTCACCAAGGTTGAGCATCTTACTTTGATGATGTTCATTTTATTTGTGCATATACAACAATTGTAGCATATTTTTCTTTACTTTCTTTCGTAAACTTTTTCTCATTTTAGCTTGTATCTACGTAAGTGGTGATCTATTATAACACTGTTTATCTTCTTTTTTTTAAAAGAAAACAAGAAAAAACCAACAAAACTCACTCACCGGGAAGAATTCATTGACTTGTATGGAAATAAACTTCTCACACATCTGAAAGAACTTCAAGAATTCCCAGTAACTGTTGCCAGAAAAGTGGCCAAACCAAAATCATTTTCAGGTAAAGTACAAACATATTAACAATTTCTCCTATAACATATATTAGTCAAATTAACACCAACTATTAAACAATATGCAGGCCTTTCAAATAGATTTGGTACAACAATCCAGATTGATCCCCCGTACCCACAAGCTATTGCACTAAAGACATGGTATTCAAAATACATCTCTCTCTATGAACAAATAAATGTATTCACATCTTTAACATTTTTTACATACAGGTCCAATGAAATAAAACCACTTCTCAGCACATACACAACAAAAAGCACCACAGCTACATGCTCTCTTTTGTTTGTGCCATTTGAAGAACACATCATGCCTATTGTCAACATCCAGCAACAATCTTTGGTATATGCATCATCTACATCTTAAATTTGTTTATGAATTGAAATGTTAATACAATTTACCATTTCATATTTATGCCCAGGGCCATATATTCCACGTGCAAGCTCAATTGTCAATATCCAATGAAACTCAACGATTATGTGTCTTAGTCTGCTCCGATTCCAAGCAAATCTTTCCAAGGATTTGGTCACAGAAAAGATTCTATTGTACAACCTGCCGTCGACCAACACATCTCACACCCAGGTACCAAGAAAATGTTTTTACTTTGATGAGAATCGTATCAGTGAGATCAATAACTGCATAACCACAGCGTCCTTGTTATGAAATCTCTTACGTTATTCAGTATGCAATAAATATATTTTGGTTTATAAAAAGATGGTACCACTGAAATACTCCGGGTTCACAAGGTCACAGATTATGCAGGATTGACTATTTTACCGAACATATGTACCTAAGAAAAGGCAAAAAAATTATGTACCTGGTGCAGTGAATTGTACCGACAACAGTTCATTTTTACATAGTGGCCACATAAATCCATTATCGTTTTAATATGTTGCTAACTAAATAACAATTTTCAATTAAAAAATTTATTTTTGAACATAAACATATTGATTTTTGCTTCCGCAACAAATGCCAGTTTGAAGTAACCATCCAAGATGATACTGGTTCAACAACATCCATGATACAAAATTGGAGAATAACTATTGTCTCTTACTGTTGCAGAAAGTCATGACATACGTTGCATCAAGGTAAAACACTCTACAACCTCTTGCTTATTGCTTAAAAATCTATCTTACATGATTTCCTTCCATCTTTCAGAAACAATTCTTGTCACTCATATCGGTGCAACACAAACTGCTAGGGAAGACATTCACCATCCAAATAAAGAAGTTGTTTGCAAAAAACAAGGATGCATCTTCAGCAAAATTGTTTATCATGTCAATCACCGAAAAAAATATTGCTAGCAATTTGCCACTAGTTGTCACTGCACTAACAACTCCAGAAAGCAGTAAACACAACCTGAAGCAAATCATGACAAAAGAAGACTAAAAGGTATTCTCTCCACACGACTTTCAATTGTTATCCAACAATATATCTTTTGATGCACCACAAAATTTCAACTGGCATAAAAACCAAAAAGAAAATGTTGTTGCTTTTGAACAATTAAGAAACATATCCAGTGTCTGATTTTAATGGTTATAACATAAGGATTGGTCATACTCTGAGAAATCAATTGAAGTCCTCATACTTCCATTAACTCATTTTCTAACCCATGTTCCCTCGGAAGTTCACCAATTGTTAAGCCTTTGAATTGAAAAGTAATTAGTTTAATTATACTTACATTTGTTCTATTGATTTTAAATCTGATGATTGTATGTGAATATCACAGCAGTCTATTTCTTCAACAGCTGATACTTTCCTTTTGTTATTAGTGTAGTATTTTTTTGCAATATGGTTGGCAACACCCTTTTGTCTATTCAACTACTACAATTGTTGATGGCGTCCACTTTTGTCGCTGATAGCGTGGACTTTGCTTCCTACTTCTAAGATATTGACAGGTACTTAAATCTTGCAATCACTGATAAATTCTTAAATAATCCGGTACTATACTCCACATTAACTCCTCCTCATAACTACATACTAAATTCATTTTCCATCTTATTTCATAAATACTTTCTGAATGGCGCTGAGTAACACTCAAAACAGTCAAAATGCAGCATTATGTAAATACTGTAGATATCCAATCTAAATAACACAGTCATGACAACAAACAAAACAACTGCCAACCATATTTCTAATATATATGTATGTGTGTGCACGCGCGCACGCTTTTATCTCCATGTGTGCATTATCCTTACATTTGACGCACAAAAAATTAGCAATGTTAGGCCCGTGCTTGCACGGGCAACTCTTGCCTAGTTATATAGTAGAAGAGAGAGTTTCAAATTTTTCAACATGTCAGTTTTTGGGTATTAAATAAAAGTTTGAGGGTATTAAAGTCTTTACAAAGTTTTATTTGGTATTAAAATCTTTACAAAGTTTTATTAAATAAAGTTGCTTAGCTGAGTTATCTTTTATGCTTTATTAATTGGACTCCATCAAGAGCTCTAAAAAAAGCCCATCCTTTTATCATTTAATTACAAAGCATGCCCCTATAATTCCATGGAAGTTGAAGATAGGTTGGGTCCCATTAGTCTTTATAGAGTATTTATAAATTTGTTTGGTGAATAGAAGCACACTATTTTTATGTATTGGGCATAAGTTTAATATTATTTTGTGTTAATTTTATTTATTCATTATTAAAAGATATTTTAACTTGTTATTATTAAAACGGAAAAGGGTCAAAATTGTCCCTAAACTAGGTGAAATAGACCACTTATATCATCCATTACATTTTGGGATAAAAAATACCCCCGCCGTTATCTTAGGAGACCACAAATACCCTCAAGAGTTAACACCTCAAATTATTAGTGACGTGGCAAGCCACATGGGACTAATCCCTCCACCTAAGCATTGCCAACTAAGATTCACTACAAAAGAACTTGACCTTTAGTGGCGACAAAGTGGCCACAAAATCCCAAAATATTGCCACTAAAGGTTATGAGTGATTTTTAGTGGCGACTTAGGCTCCAACAATCATTCACTAGTAAAATCTATTTTCTCAACAAAAAAAATATGACAATTAATTTTCGATTGCAACCTAATTTTCTAAAATAAATAACTTGCAATATCAATATTAAAAACATCTAATATTATTACGAAAAATCATCAAAATTACTTCTCGATTCAAATCTCCTACTACATAATGCATCATTGTACATTTTATACATTTACTTATGACATAAAAATAAAACATACAGTGTCTTAAAACTCCTACTTAATCGATATCATTTTTGGTTTTCTAAAAACAATGAAGAAAAAAACACAAAATTAGAATTTAATGTTAAAAACTTTTAGTGACGATTTTTGGGCTTTTGTGGCGACTATTGTCGCCGCTAAAGGTCTGGTTCTTTTGTAGTGAATCCTAGTTGGCAATGCTTAGGTGGAAGGATTAGTCCCACATGGCTTGCCACGTCAATAAAAATTTGGGGTGTTAACTCTTGAGGGTATTTGTGGTCTCTTAGGATAACAGCAGGGGCATTTTTTATCCCAAAATGTAACGAAGGGTATAAGTGGTCTATTTCACACAGTTCAGGGGCAATTTTGACCCTTTTCCGTTATTAAAATGCAAAGTGAGGACAATAATTTTCTTATATTTTATTTTTAATAATAATTACTTATTTTTTAAAATTAGTTTTCAACACCTAATATTAAATATTAATTAATAGGAGTATTTTGTGAAAAAATAGTCATGTTAATCATTATTTTCTTAATAGATAAATGTGACAAATAAAATTGAACAAGGGAATATATACTTCAAAGTTATATTGAGAAAGTAATTTATGAAAACAAATAAATAATGAGGAGAACCAGTAATACGATGAAAATGTTATTCTCCAATTTGTTGGAATTTTTTGTGAAATCAATTCATATCAATTAATTATAATTAATAACATATATAATTGTTTTTTAATTTAAATCTTATATTAAAATATTTGCTCTTACACTTGATCATTTTAGCAAATTAAGTATAAAAAAAAAATCGTATAATATATCTTTTTTATTAAATAATTATATGAAATATTAATGGTCAATTTTATTAATTAATATTTTATAATTTATTTTTATAAAATACAAATCTATCTAGCTTTTAGTTTTAATTAAAGAAACCTAATAATTGATCTGGTTCAATTCAATGTGGTCATTATTTTAGTTTCTGGAATTTGACTATTTGAAAAACATCTTTCGCAAATGCATACTATACTCCTAAATAATTAGGAATTTAGATTTATTTAGAACATTAGTAATATTAGGGAAAATTGTATGAAATAGTAAACTATTAATTTAAATTAAATGCTATAGCTATAGTTTATTTTAATTGTAATTCGCAACAAACATTCCATTTTTTTGCCATCTGATTCGGTATACAATTAGCCATTTTTGATATACAATTAACCATTTTATACATTTCGATATAAAATGTATAAAATGTTTTTGTGTTTGTATAAAGCAAGAGAAAAGTGTATATACAAATACAAATACATATATTTTCGTTATATACACTTATAGTTATATAAATACAGATCTTATTATACAAATTACAATGTATAAATGAATTTATACAAAACTGAACAATTTGTATAAAATTAGATATTTCTAGCGAATTATATAAATCAAAAGCTCCATAGCAAACATATAATTTGCTATGGGTGTAATTATGCAAACTATATTTATAGCATTAAATATAATTTTTATGTTTGCTATATGTGAAAGTTGCTCTATATATTAATGTTGGACCCGTGCTGACACGGGCCATTTTTTCTAGTGAAGGGCATAACAATTTTATTTTATTTTAAATATGATTTGCTTTTGGGGACAAGCAAATGGCCTCTTTCCATTCCTTAATTTTAGAGCTGTATCAATATGGGATGACCCATCTCATCCGGGCTAATTCATATAGGCTTTAAAATTTTATGGGTCATGTCGGGCTAGTCCATTTTTGGTATGGGCTAAAAAATGGTCGGCCTAACCCACAAGTACGTGGGCTATGAGCTTTGCCGGGCCAACCCTTTTTTTTAAAAGTATATTTTTTCTATTTTTTTAATTAAATTATAGTTTAAAAATATTATCATAAATATCGACAAGACAATATTACATGGTGTTAGTGTTATTACTTGTTAATCAAATCCACAAATAAAATTATCTTTATAATATTTATTAAGTTTGATTTCAAGTAAAAGCATAAATAGCTAAATAGAAATATAAACCTAATTATTTTCCAATGATCGTAATAAAACACAAAAACTATGACAACATTCCATAGGTTACAGCCTATGTAGTGATTCCCTAGAAATTTTAGAAATTTTTTATTTTATGTAGTACATATTTTATAAACATAAATTATATTTAAATTGTAATATTTCAAACTTTTAACAGATTTTGAGTTTAGACTCTTGTTATTTTTAATACTCTATTTTATTTTTATTTTTTAATTAATTTTTATTTAGCCCACGGGCCGGCCCTTTTCATATTTCTCAAGCCCCACAAATCGGCAGGCTTATTCAGGCCGGGCTAAAAAGCCCTTTTCTTAAATGGGCTCCAAAAATCATAGTCCAGCCCTATTAAATCACGGCTTAGGCCAGGTCGACCCTATGGGCCTAGCCCAAAAGTAATATTTCCTCCCTCTCAAATTATTCATGGTGATTTTTAAAAAATAATTATCTCAAATTATTTATTCTTTTAAAAATCTAATATAACATTAATTAGTATTATTTTTTATATTTAACTTTTAAAATTAATTATTCTTGAATTATAAACACCTCAATAAAATAAATATTTAATAAAAAAATATTATATCTTAAAATATAAATAAAAGTAAATAATTAAAATTTCTCCTAATAAATAATTTGAGACGGTGGGAGTATATATATTGCTTCCTCCTAATTCTTGAATAGATAGGTCACTTTCTTCCTTTAATTCTTACATCATAGGATGACGATGAATCCAAAAACATTTCTAGAAATGATAAGGTTTATAGTTTTGAATATTTATTAAAAATTGGGCTTGAAATCTACATCACAAGTTTATATTTTGTAAAAATAATAATCTAACATTTAATATTTATTAATCATTTATTTCATATATAAACAAAAATTATAGTTGATATCATTACTCTTATCAACTTTTAAACCATTTAAATCGAATAATTCATCAACAAAATTTATAGTTGATATAATTACTATTTCCAAGTAAACCATTTATATCGAGAAATGTATGCTAAACGTAAGGAGATTGTTCGTATTATATGTGGGAGGTTACCCTGCATTCATGTTTAAATTTACTATTTTAATTATTAAACTAAGTTTGATAAATAAATGTTGTATTTTATAGAGGAATTTTGTGATAAGTGTATTATACTTTTGGTATGAAATATTGCTTATTTGGTATTTGTAGAGAGAATTGAGGCAATTTGATAGTTTAGCACAACTTATAAGGCTTTTGATGTTCATGAGCAAAAAATACAACCTAAAAATTGAAATTGCATGTCCAAACAAAACTTCAACTTCATCTCGAATGATTTTAAATCAGAATTTCATCTCATATGATTTTAAATCATAATTTCATCTCATGATTTTATCTCACATGCACGAACTAATAATCTTAACCAGGATGTTGTTGTCTGATCTGGCTTTAGATCCTTTTTACCCCTCTTTTTTTTTAAAATAAAAATACAAATAATTATAGGTATTTATTTAATTGATTTGTTCAACGTGGATCCACTATTTATAAAAGGTGGAAGGGACCTTGGTATATATATATTAAGACAAGTGACATCTCTATCAATATATAGCAACGATTTAGGTCCAAATTGTCTATAGTTTCATTCATTCATTGCTACAAGTGAAATCAAAATAAGTAGCTTGAAAAGTATACTAAAATATCGATATATTTGTTTATATAAAAGGTCAACGATTTCTTAAAAAGCATTAATGTCAATTTATCGTAAGTGATATTTACATAATAAATAAAAGACATCATCAACTAATATGATGGAATGGATAGAATTCGTCAAATTTTAATAATGGTATAGAATTCAAGATTGAATATTTAAATGAAGAAAAAAAATATTTAAATAAGATCTTTACTTAGTAATGCAAAATTAAAGGCATAATTACTCAATTTAACGGATGTGTTTCATAAAAAAGTAACAATATTCTTTAAAATGTATACAATACAATAAAAACATACAATATATATATATATATATATATATATATATATATATGTTTGCTACATTTTATGAAATAAAAGGATTATGTGATATGCAATAATAGAAAGGGCTTTTGAACTATGTGAGATTGAATCAAAATTAAATATCTTCAATTAATAACATGATCTAAAAATGTTATGTTATAGTTTGGTTCAAAAATATCCCTATTGCTAATAGTTTGGTCATAAAATACCTCTATTGTTACTTAATGAATCAGAAATATTTTTTCAAATATATACTACTTTTCTTTTAGATACATTTTATTTCTAATAAAAATATTACTTTTAAAGAATCATATTCTTGATTATTTTTTTAAAAAAAATTACTTTAACTAACACTCTAATTAAGTAGGAAATAATCTTTTTTTCTTCTTAATACCATTTTATCAATTATTATAAAATAACTACATATACCTTCTTAATGGGATGGGATCCCCTCTAGGAATCCTCCATTGATCTTTAATACATATTCAGATTAATGTCATGTTTATAATTAAAGTTTTAAAGGTATTTTTAATACATATTCAGATTAATGTCATGTTTATAATAGAGGTATTTTTGGATCAAACTATATATTAACGATAAAGGATATTTTAGACTTAACTGATGACGTTTTTGTTCAATTTTGCATAATTAGGATATTTTTGACCATTTTTTATGCATTATATACTTTGTCATAGTCATAACAGAAATACTCCTCTCACATCATATTTATAAGTAAATCACCAAATTGTAGCACGTATTCTTTAAATTCAATAATTTTTTATACTTTGGACAAGTTACATTTAGGTATTAGGTGGCTAATACATTAATTGAGAAAATCCTAACTTAGGTTTACAACATGTATTTTCCTTTTGTTCCTTATAAATGTGAAAGTTGTTATGATATATTATTAGTAAATGGGGTGATGTGTGAAAGTCAAATCGAATTAAATAGCTTGAAAGGTATACAACGGATCCAACCACAAAAAAAAATTGAGGCATCATTATTGCTTTATTGTTATTGTCTATAGTATCACATAGGGCTCACTCCCCTTGAAATAAACTATGATTCTGTTGAGACTATTCAAATGCTTTCAAATAACAATAATAACACACTATATGGAAACATTGTTGATGAGTATTTTAAAACAAAAAAATGTTTTGAATTCAAGTTTGAATATTTTAAAAGTTATGATAGACAACAATTCTCTTTTTAAAGAATCTTGCAAATATATAGATTAGTCATAAAGAAGTGAGTTCTACATACTATTATTTCATCTTGTTGGCCTTACTAACCAACAAATCAAAATGGATTCCCAAAAAAAACTTTTATCAAAAAAGGTTGTTCGCTTCATATTGTGTAACAAAGTGAGAGGCCGGGGATAGGAAAAAGAGTCATGTCGATCAGACTCGAGGATTGGAAAAAGCAAAACGAAATCATAATTTGATAAATTAAGATTATGAATACCATATGATTGATCGCCGGTCAATAAAGATCATCTTTGTAAACTGTTAATATATTTAAGGACGTTTCATTTTCTACGTTTAAAAAAAATAGAAAATTTAAAATGATGTACAACATATACTTTCTATAGTCAAAACTAAAATACTCCTTTCACATCATATTTATAAGTAAATCTCCAAACTAATACCATGTATTCTTAAATTCAATAAATTTTGATACATCAAAAGGGTTCCACTTAGGTATTAGGTGGCTAATACATTATAACACTAGAAGAAAAAATCTCAAACTCTACCATGTGCATTGGTCTTATGCGCAAGTAAAAATGTAAATTAGTTGAAGCTCAAATATAAATGTTGAATTCCGAATAGAAAAAATAAGTAAATATATTGGAAGAGTTCAACTTTCAAGTCTATTTTGAGTTGAAAAATGACTTATTCGCTCTTTATAAGAAATAATCAACTTTAAAAAAAACTAAGAATTTTATTTTTATTTTTATTATTGTTATCTATCGAATTATTATTTTTCATAGTGATAACTTATAATCGAAATACTCCTCTCACATCATATTTATAAGCAAATCCCCATCACCAAAATCGCAGCACGTATTCTTAAACTCAATAAATTATGATACCTTAGAGGGGATCCACTTGGCTAATACATTGATTACACTGTAGGAAAAATCAAAAAGTCGAGTGTCGTTTTAGCTCATTTTATGCTTTTTAAGAATAATATTCTTTGTCTATTTTTACTTATTTAATATTGACTAGACACACTCCTTAAGGAGCAATAAATAAAATGATAATTTTATTATATCACTCTTTGAATACAGTAAATTCAATATTTTGGAAAATGACTATATAATTAATAATAAAGGTAAATGTTCTAAACTAAACGGATAAAAATGACTATCTATTTTAAATATAATAGACAAATAAAAGTGTAGAAAAAATACTATTTTTTTGTCTTGAATTTCGAAAACAACACTTATTTTAGAATTATTTTTTTATTAAAGTGATACTTATTTTTAAAAAAGCAAAGACTAATATTTTGTGTTACTTTTCTAGTGAAGTTTGTGGTGTTAAAAATGACAGAAAGTATGCTTATTGTTTAGATTTTATTTTTGTTGTTATTGGAACGAAAACAACACTTTTTTTATACTTGAGTTGCCTTATTTGAAGGCGAGCGAAAATAATAGATTATCTGCGTGAGGCTGTAAAGCCTAAGCAGATACAAATCTTTCCAAAAGATTTGATATTTGATGGAGAACGGGAAATCCTTGAGCGGGCTGTTATTCTTAATTGGATGAAACAGTGGTTGACTTGGCTTTCTTGGTATCATACTGTAGCATTATCACCAGATGTGACCATTGATCAACTATTTGGTGTTCCTATGTGTGCCACTTCTTAAAAACGATCAAACGAAGATTATGAATTAATCAAGTTTGGGTACGTTTGGAAGTGTTACGATATGGGAGCAGGTTGGAACCTTTCAACTACACCTAGGTGGTTGTTTGGTCCTCCAACTCTCAGTTACGAACCAAATTATCAAAAGACGAGTTTTTGCGAAAGCAGACCAAGATGGTGCATTTACCTTTTATAATGTTGTAACATAATTTCTTATTTTAAAAGAAAAACTTATCAAACAACATTTATTTTGCACAATTTATCTATTTTTTCACGATTGGATTAAGAGATGTTCTACATTTATATAATGAAGCAGGTTATGGAGAAAAATGGTATAAATTATGCTAGATTTATAGCCATCACTAAATAGAGAAAATGAAAAAAACAAAAGTTTTTCTAATCAAATAGACACATGGCAATCAATGATTCGTGTGAAACGATCACTTACTTTTGTAAAAAACTAGCATTGGGCAAGAAGGAAAATATTACTACTACGTTGAAGCTGTTCAAGGAGAGAGTAATAAGACTCTTGCATAGTTAAAGATCGTAATGAACAAAAGAAATCGTGTCTCACGTTATTAAATACAAAAAAAAAAAATGCTCTCCCAAACGCACATTACAAACTGAATCAAATATATATCCATCAAGAATTTATATAGTCGATCCAAACTACTTTGTGACTGAAGGTTGGTTGTGTAGAAGGTTTTGACAGTTTATAAAATATAAAAGTTTCCAATAATTTAGGATACAGATAGCAACACTTTATAATTAAGGCTCATTTTGGTATGGGTTAAAGAAATTTAGAACAGTTTTGTCATTTGCTGACCAGAAACTTATGTGCTCCAACCAAACCTGTTTGCTGGTGCCTATTATTAAAGCTACATATGCACAAGACCCAGTTTCTTCACTGTGTTCATCGATAAACATGAACCACCCGTGCCATTCATTTCTGCTTGTGTTCATCGATGATCGTTCAGGAACATCATTTTACTCAACATGCTTGATAATTCAAAAGAAACGAGGGAAATCAGATAAAACAGCAGGTAAAAAGAATATAATTTCATCTGGAGCGAGGAAATACCATGTTCGATACTCTTTAACTTCTAATTTGAATCTGATGATCGAACTCCATGTCGTTTGAAGAACTCACGAAATCCATAAGCACTTAGATCATAGTTGAACTGAAATAAGAAGAATATATTAATGATCAGAACCACTTCAAAATACAAGATGAGTTTGGTTTACACAACAACTTTCCAACGTGCTCTTGTTCTGTCATTCATGAGATAGAACTCACTCAGATACAGTGTGATTGGTGGAGATAAAGCAGAAAAGTAAGATTACAATGGCAGACAACATACCTAGCAGATAAATGATGAAGCAAATGATGGAAATGGAGAAGGTGGCACAATATTAGTTTTGTGAACTCGATACTAGATGTTATAAAATAACTAGTAACAAAATTGGACTCACTAGTAACAGCACTGATGACCATTCTTCTTGCGCTAGGTAATATTGCATGAAGAAGGAGGACAAGCAAGGGGACACTTGAATCCAGTTTGCAACAGATCTTGGACGACTATCACGTCGTATGATTGTTGAGCTTCTCCTTCACGAGGATCTTATTAAACTGAAAATTGAACCTAACAACATTCCACCTAGAATAAAGTTGTTCATGGACTCATTGGGTATCTGGTGGCTCCGTTAATAGGTGAATTTGGAACATGCAACTAAAATATTATTTTTCTTGTTAACTTGTCACCTTTATAGGACTTAAATTTCCTCTAAAAGAAATGCAAGAGAGAATTTTCCTTGCCACCTACAACCTTAAGAAGCTTTGCGTATAACAATTTTTTTTAACCAGCTTTCAGAATGAGGAAGGAAAGAGAAAAAATAAAAGAAGTGGATTCAACATTCGGGCTTGATGACAAGTAAGGACATTCATAAGAATTGTAAAATGCAAACATTTGGTAATAACTCCCCAAGATTTGGAAAAGGGGAACAAGGACAACTAGCTGTTTGGGAAATAGTGAGATTTGCTGAATTTTTAAACACTGCGAACACTTTCACTGGACTACAGCCAGGTGAGGATAAATTGTGGTGGACAGGAGATGACAAGGGAGTGTTCAAAGTCAACAAATCCTACAAGTTGATGGATCAGGCAGATCAACAGTGCTCAAGTTGGCCTTGAAAGCAAATATGGAAGAGCAGAATCCCTCACAAAGTCTCCTTTTTTGTCTGGTCAATGGCCAAAGGAAGCAGTCCTTACACAGGACAATGTTATAAAGAGGGGGAGAACCTTGTGTTCTAGGTGCTTCCTATGTGGTGAAACATCTGAGACTGTTAACCATCTATTTTTACATTGCAAGTATACCCATCATCTGTGGAGAATATTCCTAAGCCTCAAAGGCATCTCCTGGACAATGCCCAGGAAGGTGGCTGAGGCATTACTAGGCTGGGAGGAAGCAGGTATACTCTAATGACACTGTCTCTATTATTGATGTGTTAGACTCAATTTAGACGTAGAGAAGTGAAATCAGGAGTACACTTGTATATAAGGTTACAGTACGACCCATGTACTGTTTTGTGATATAATTCAAAGTTACCAAGTTCAAAAAAAAACATTGACAACAGAGAGCGCATTTGGAAGACTATTCATCGTGTGCATTACATGGACTGTTTGGTTAGGAAGGAACAAGAGATGTTTTGAAAAGAAGATAGAATACACTTCTTTTGTAAAGTTAGATGTCTGCAAAATTTATACTTTTTGAGGTAAGGTGCAAGGATGGAATGACACAAATTTTGGATTTTTCAGACTCTCCGAGCCTAGGAGAGCTTGTAAATTCTCCCATTTTAAATATTACCTTTACCTCATCAAAAACAAGAAAAAGCTAATGGAACAAATGACACTAACTATAAAAGAAGTTATAAGGTATGATTTCAAATTACACCAACTATAACTTCAATGTAGCCACAGCGAAATCTTCATTACGATATAATTTTGCACATAAAATTTCAAGGACGAAGCATATATTAATTATCATTTTCTCTACAGATACTTCACAAACATGAGAACTTACAGGTAAAACTTTGACAGAGTATTTGGTAATATTAGGATCAGCAACCCTGCCCTGAGCAGCTGCCTGGTAGAGAGCAAACCAGAATCACTCAGTTGAAGATAAAGGAAAAAGAAATTTATGGCAATGTGAAGCCACAAAGCTAACAAACATCCAAGCACCAAGCCCTTGCTATTGACGAACTGTGAGACATATCAAATAGTGTAGCAGAGACATCCAATACACATGCAGAGAAAAACAATAAACAAACTAAAGTAGCATTAATTTAAACACGGAAAGAGAAAAGAAAGAAACAAAAGAAATCAAAAACTCCCATTTCTTGATATAATTGAACAGTTCACCACTTCTACAAGTAATACTAAAGAGTTAAGTATACCCTACAAAATGTTCCAGCAACACATTCGCTGAAGAGGTTTTCTCACCAAAAAACCATATCAATTCAATCATGTCTTCTATGATACGAATGTAAAATGTACCTCTTAATCTTTTGTCCCAAATCAAAACTATGTAATATGTTAAGGACAAAGCGAGTAATTGTTTTATGCCCTGAAACTATAGAGAGAAAATAGAGCAAGCAATAGAAACTTGTGACTCTCTTTCCAGATTATTAAACTAAAGCTCGGACAGAAAGAGATAGAGGGGTGAGGAAGGATGAGAGAAACTCCTGGAACGTCATGGCAATAACATACACAGAGAATATTACTTTTTGTTCATGTTTTGCTGTATGTAGAGTAAGTTGGTAGTTACAAGCTTGCCACTAGCTTTTGGTTGGTTGTGCTTCAGCTAGATTATTCAATAGCTTGTTGTAAGTCACCAACTCATGATTGGATGATAATGACACTGTTGAGGTCAGGACATCATTTTATTAAGCAGGAAATAACAGAGTTTGTCAGGCAGGGATTAGACACAACAAAAAGTCCACCCCTCAAAATGCTGAAGAATTATGCATAAGATAAGGGATGTTTGGACCTCTAAGTATTCTAACAAGTCAAGCCTTTACGGCAGGCAGCATAAAAAACATATGACGACCTATCAAGCTTCAACGGCACAAAGTCCTGAAGAATAAAACCACTCCCTCTCTTCACCCATTGTATTTGATATAGCCTAATATTACACTCTATTAGTTACCTACTATAAGTTTAATCAACAAAGTAAATCCAGTAGATTATTCCTACTTTAGCAGAGTGTGAATCCCTGGAAGCCTCTTCTGCATCTTGCAATTGATTCTGAGGGGTGTCAATCATTCCACTACAGTTTGTATCTTTTCACAAATCAATAAATTAGTTTGCAAAAATTCAACATCCCCCCCCCCCATCCAGTTGCCAATTGTAGGCCAAGAGCATTCTCAATTTTTTTAAAAGGAGGAAGAAATTAAGATGTATCAGATTAAAACAGTGTTCTCTTATTAGATGTAGCAAATCTGCAAATGCATCTTATTCTCTACCTCCGTCTATCGAGGAACTCATAAACCACACTTACATAAACATATGATTCCCCGACTCAACAAAATTACCTGTTCTGGACTATGAAACATCTCTACAAATGGATATTCCTTCTTTTGTCTTGTTATGCAAAATCCCGGGTACTTTGGGCATTCGACCTGAACAATACAAAATAAAAATGAAACATGGACCATGCATGAAAACATTTTAAGCAATCAAAATTCAATTCAAACAATGAGGTCTTTCCCATATTTCTAGCACTGAAAAATAAACTCATAGAACCCCAACCCCCCAGATGCCTGAGGAGACTTTTTTGTACCATACAAGCAATTATATTCTATCTACACTTAAATGAGAAGTTCAAGAAGTGTCTTACACGTAAAAATTTTACATGGGGATAAAACTCGGCTGCAGACTCCTCAAAAACTTTGTCAAGATGTTTGCTGTAGTTACTCCTACAGCATCCAAAAAATTATATGATCCAGGGATTAATGCTATAAAACTACAAAAGACATGAGAGGAAGGAAGAGAAACTATAAACTCATATTACTTGATCGTAAATGCAACGACTACCGGGTAGCCTTGATGTAGAAGTTGGACAAATTCCCTTTCCGAGGTAAAGTGAATAACCTTCGATGGCCCAAGATCCTTAGGATAACCTGTGTAATACCTTCAAATACCAAATAAAAAGTTAACCAGGGGTAAAATAACAACCAATTATATAAACCAAAACAGTGGCAGAGCACGAATTTCATGAAGGGGATTCAAAAGTATCATTCATGAACCTGCAAACCAAAGCAATTTTTAAATTTTCTAGAATTTCCCCTCATGTCAAGGGAATTCAACCGCCTATATAACCTGAACAGAAAACTAGTTTGTACCCTATTTACAAAGTATATTTTTTCAGAGAAGGTAATTCAATTGAACCCCCTTTCTCCGAGTTATCTCAGGCCTTGAAGCAAAAACAGCACAGTAAAGCTAAGCAATCACTCTCTATACAATGCTAACATCTAGTGAACATGTCACGGTAGCAAAGCTAGCAACTTTAAGCAGAAAACATATTATTTTAACAAAGATCAACCAAGACAGAAGTGAATGCGTGCAAATAATGCTAGTTAATATGCTAAAGTTTGAGTGTTGAACATACTTGCAAGAGGAACGAAGGTTGACAAGGAAGTTGGTAAAGAATGATTGTTCCTCCATAATAAGTAATCAAAATGCAGATTTAGTCTCCGTATTATGCTATTAATTTCCAAACCCTGTTAAAAGAGAACATCAAAATCTCTCAATTCAACAAGCAAGTTGAGATGCTGAATCCGAACAAAAAAAACTCAAATTTTCTAACCCAAATTTGATGCAAATCAAATCTATTGCCAACGAGAAATCGAATTTACAACTTTCAGAAATGAAAATGGAGAATTTCCATGGAATTCGAGATTTTGGAGAAAAGGGTTACAGGGTTTTGCACTGAAGAAGAAGAAGAAGAAAAAAATGACAAAATGGTCCCTTATCTTTTGGGTAGGTTAAAATTGTCTTATAAGTTAAATAAAAATTATACCTCTAAAAAAAACTTCATTTTATTGTTTCTAATCAAATCTAAATCTAATATGCAGAATTCAATAAATATTTAACAAAGATCAATGTTTTGGTGGGTTGCACCAAGGATTAATTCTTAGTCTATTTCTATTTGTTTTGGGTGATAAATGTATTCACGCGACAAATTCAAGATGAGTTGTGGTGGTGTATGTTATTTTTGAATAGTACAGTTTTGATTGACGAAATTTGCGATAGAGTTAAAACTAAGTTGATATTTGGAGACCGACCCTGGAGTCTAAAGGGTTTAGGTTGAGCAAGACCAAGACTGAATACTTGGAGTGTAAGTTTGGTAATATAACGCATGAGGCTCATGTGAAGTGAGGTTTGATACACAAGTCATCCAAAAAAGGGATAGTTTAAACACTACTCCCTCCGTCCCATTTTATGTGAGGTACTTTGACTCGACACGGAATTTAAGAAAGAAAGGAAGACTTTTAAAACTTGTGGTCCAAAATAAATGATAGAAATTTGTGTGGCTGTAAATCATTTCATTAAGGATAAAATAGATATTTTATAGTTAAATTATTACTTAATATAAAAATATGTCGTTTTATTTTTGACCGACCAAAAAAGAAAGTAAACAGAGGGAGTAGTAGATAGGAATGTATTATTTTGTCCCCCTTATTAGTAGTCATAGTACTACTCTTGTAGTGAGTAGCTCTTCGATTTATATACTATACGTTATTTCATGTAGTTCAATTATAAGATTTGTTATAGTACTATTAATTATTTATGTTATTATCAATTGCCTCTTGTACTTCCATTACGTCTTCTTCTAAACTATTTTTGTTTTGAGCTGAGCGTCTGTCAAAAACCTATGAGATAGAAATAAGATCTGCATACACTCTGTTAGGTCAGAGTTCAATTACTAAGCCAACTCAAACTTAAAGATACACTTCTTAGTGGCAAATAATTAAATGCAATAAATTGGAAGCTTTGATTAACTTATACAAGACGAAGTCAAAAATAAACTAGGGAAGATACAAACCTACCTTACCTTCCCTTTTCTAACTCTTAAACAAGGCTTGAGGGCCTATACATGCCATACATACCACAAGGGGGGCTAAAAGGCATTCCACCATGTTACAACAGAATTAGCAAAACTTAGGATGGGAAGAAACTACCTTCTCCCCTCATACTATTAAACTTTACATCATTTTCACTTCATACCTTATATATTTGGAGAACCCACATCTAAACCATATGCATCTTATTCTCACAGATCCAAAGAATATGCAGCAAACAAGATATTTCAACTTTGGATTAAGCAATCATCGACCGATCTATCGATCATAACCCATAGCTGCAACAGGGATCCTGACTTTGTGACCTCTGCTACCTTTCAGTAAAACCTCTCCAAAACTATAGGCTCCTGTTACTGATCGGACAGTGAGAGTTACCGTGAATTTCCTTGATGCACCGTGCCTTAAAGTCATTGCAGGAGGATTAGTTTCAATGGCAATTTCTGGAGCCATTCTTGCTGTTACAACATATGTTTCTTCCTCAGCAACATTTGTCACTGTACGTGTGATTATTCGTGTTCCCACAAGGTGTGAAACTGCAATTGAGGGTGAGTTGAAATTTGATGGGTGACCAAGGGTGTAGTTGCATGGGGAATGCGTGAACTTCTTTATTTCCTGAGCATCAATTCCAGGCACAGTGCACAAGAACCCCAAATAATCTTGATAACCTAAAATCAATCAAACAAAAGCTAAAGCAGTTAGAACATATTGAAAACTTTGTTATCAAGTGTTAGACTGGAGCTCAGAAAGCTGATTGCATATGGTATTCAACCCGGTATAATGTTACACCCACTGTAGAGCTGCAAAAGTTTTGTTAAAAAACTATATATTATAACATTCCTGAAAGCCAAAAGAGCCATCACAACTCTCGCAAGTTAGCAAGAATACAATCTTCATTTACACTATTTTTGATGAAGAGACAATCTTCCAACAACAACAACAATATACCCAATGTAGTCCCACAAAGTGGGGTCAAGGGAGCTTAGAGTGTACGCAGATCTTATCTCTAACTCCAAGGTGAGATAGAGAGGTTGTTTCCAATAGACCCTCGGCTCAAGAAAAAAAGAGTCTAGAAAAAGACGTAATAGAAGTACCAAGAGACTATAATATATAGTAACAAAAACAACAGATAGTAGCAGAGAACAGTACTACAACAAAATAATACTATAATCGAATTACAGGGAACCATACACAATCTTCCATTATACTATTCTATCCATATAAATTTCTTATATGCAGGTTCAGCCACTAAAATTTCTAATATGCACTTATCTTTCTTCAATTGTACTTTACTCTTTCACACTCCTTGCTGCTTTCGGGCTTGATGGCTAGGGGAAGAAGTTAAGACAAGGCCATAGAGAAGACAAGTACATGCCAACCTTCACAAGAATCATTGCAAGTCAACAGAAATGAAAACAGCACATCGCCAAAATGTCAAGTTTGACTCCAGCCAACCAAAAATAATTGCAAAGCAGGAGACAAGATGTAGGGTAGTTTGGTATGATGAACCTGATTTTTTCTTCACGAAGCTAGAGCGAAAAAATTAATTACTTCTTTTTTATAACTGAGAAATCCCCGAGTACCACCGGCGCAAGGTCCAAAACTCCGTGGATGATGGATCTTCCCTCTACCCTTCTCCACTTAACATTCAATCTTTGGTCTATGGCAGAGTTCGAACCTGTGATGTGCGCCTAATCCATACATGTGATGTTGCATTCCTAGCACTAGACCAAACCCTTGGGCCCAAGAGTGGAAAATTATCACAACTCGAGTGAGGAAACAAGTTATTATTGTGTGCTCGTGTATCATTCAAAGTTAGAAAGGAAACAACAAAGAGCGACTGAAAATCTTGCAACTAGACTATACAACTCAAGTGCATCAAAGGCAATTAGTCAATAGGATCCCCAGCTTTAGTAATTGTTAAAGGCACTAACTGTTCCCAGTTAGCAAGAGGATTATCTAAGTAGGATTTATAATCTGCTTAGAAACAATAAACTATATCAAAACTAGAGGGAAAGAGGAACAGAAGATAACCTGCATCAAAAATGAGTCCGGGATCCATAGCTGCTCTAGGATTAACATGTCCACTTCCATAGTCAAATGGAGTAGCTGGAACAAGCATCAAGGTCTCAGATCCAGAATACTGTTGTGCTTGAAGCGGTCTCTCCGCCCTATCAATGGTTGATGAAGTTGTCATCAATGCTGATTTAATAGCAGCAGGGCTCCAATGAGGGTGGTGCTGCTTGATAAGGGCTGCTATTCCTGCTATATGGGGTGCTGCCATGCTAGTTCCAGAGATCAATGCAAATCCTTCACCTGATTCAGGCAAATATTTTGAAGTATGAGCATATCATTGAAATACTGTCGGAGTACATTTCTTTGTGAGACTGAACTTATAGTTTTAGTCTGAACTTAAAGCAAACCAAATGGACATAAATGATCAATTTTCTAGGGTATCAGATTATAATTTAAGTCCATTAAGCAAGAGGAGCATCCAATTCAGGATACAAGGCATCTTTTATATTTCTAAATCGATAAAGAAGCCACAAACTCAACGGCTAGTTCATTGTTTATGTCCAAGTAAAAAGTAGGCTTGAAAATGAAATAAAGATGACTGCTTAAACATATAAATCTACCATCTAATGGACAAAATAATCAATTTAATTGATTTACCTATAAGCAATACTATGAAGGCTACATACCACAATAGTTGGCTTCATCTGTCCCATTGGGAGCCCAGGCAGCCCAAATAAGAGAACCAGGAGCCAGTATATCGGGTTTCAGGAGATCAGCATCTTGAAAGCTGTAATCTTTGATATTAGGTCCTCTAGCAGAGAAGACAGCTACTTGAGGTGCAGATTTGTGGAGTATTGGTCTCAACCCATTCCCAATGCTTCCTGTTGATTTAAAGCTCTTAACACGTCCAGTCCAATCTCTTGAAGTGGTGATGTTGTAGTAGTTTACAAGCTCCTGAAAATAGAGACAAGCATACAACTTTAAATTATGTAAGAAAAAAAGAGAGTTCTACCTATAGAAGCTAATTGAAATAGCATACAATGAGACCACAAGTTGAACCAAACAATGATGTGAGTCATTAGAAGGGACAGCAATTACTTTTTTTCCTTCGGATGCTATATATGAAAAGAGATCAGTTATTATTATTTTTCCAAGATGTGTGATCCTATTTTCCTTAGTGGTAGGGAGACAAAAGACTAGTTATGTGTTGGACAAAGACACAGAAATCATACACATCACTAGAATGTAGTGCGGCATCATACAAACAGGACAGAACTACCATTTTCTGGACATGATATTTCATATAACCAAAAAAAGATTATTAACCAAGAAATGTGTATTTTATTATACGTGATTTCTAGCGCTTGAACTAACTAGATATTTTCATAATCTCTTATTGTCACATCCAGCAACTTCATCAATATATGTGATGTTGGTATCTCTGTGTTTAATTATGTACTTCGTAACCTTTGTTTGACAATTTTCAAAGATTCCAACATTGCAAATAATGATGAAGTTGCTGGACATAACAATACAGATTAAGAAAATATTCTAGTTAGTTTCAAGAGCAAATCTATAAGCATCATTCAATTGATCTATCCTATCAAGAATTAACTGGCCACCCTGAAAAACAACTTCTTAAGATACAAAAGAGGCTGGAAGTGATGTCCATTTGTGTGTAGGGGTAACAGAAGTCTCCTGGTTTCAAACATAAAATTAGAAAGAGATGAAGGAAACTAGAGGTTCATGAGTGAATGGTGACAGACAAGAGCTTTCGTTGACATCTTGATTGTACTGGTTCAAATGTGCCTCTAAAACACATACTAGCATCCATGCTTCTTAGTCGTACACTCAACCTTATCAGAAAAAGCAATTATCTTTCCATTAAAGAATCTCTCATGGCAATATGCAACGTATAATAACTTTGCAAATAAATCTGTCTATTGCAAGAGACAAGAAGCTTAAAGGAAACCACAAACTATGACTTCCCTACACAGAAAGCTAAAAGACAATAGCAATGACACGAATAGAAGAGTACAGAGAGTGTTGATACTTGCCATTGACATGGAAACATCTGTTATGAGAATCCCAGGAATTCTAACAGGAACCGGGTCAAATTTTGTTCCTGGTGAAGCATTTTCTACAGCAAGAACGAAGCCAGCAGCACCAAGAGCTTTTGCTGTTTCCGCGACTTTTTTAATCGATGCTGTGCCAACTACGAAATTGAAAGAATAGCCACAAAGAAGGATGTTTCCCTCCACCAAATTCTTGTTTAAAACTTCTGGCCTTTGACAATCAGCAGGACTGTACTTAGTAACCGACGAATCCAAAAGAACATCATTTGCTGCTACCATAGTGAATGTCCGGTTCGGATGTGTGGAAGCTGTAGCAACCAAACGTTTTCTTAGTAGTGGCAGAGATTTAAAACAAAAAACGAAGTCTATATTAGCATGAGTGTAAAAATGGTCAAGATATAACACCCCACAGAAGCATCCCATAAATAAGGATCTCACTTCACATCATCAATAAGTATCTGACTATTCCTTCTTTTTTATTTTCTATTTTTGCCTTCATTCAGTGATTACACTGTTTTGGGGATCTGAAGTTTCAAAAGCCGCTGAACTTTGTGAAGACAGACAGGGAGAAGAGGGAACGAGTAAGGATATTACATGAACAGCAAGTCTGATGTTACACAATATCAATGATAAGGCAATTGAGGACGTGGATTAGCCTTAATTGCATGATGTCGCAAGCACTAAATACCTATGGAAGGTGGATTGCATGGAAATGATGCCAGCTACAGTAAAGAAGCTGCTAAACTGTTCTTCATGGTGCTGTTAAACCGGATGTGCTACTTTAAAACACAAAGATCATAAATTGATCATTACTCTGACAAGTAGATTTATCAAATAAACAAAGAAGAATAAAAAAAAGAGAAAAAAAATGACCCAACCACAACAGAAAAGTTATAAAGAAACATCTCGAAACTTCAGCAATCATAAATTTTCTTCAAAGACCGAACATGTAAAAGTTCTGGATCAAACATAAATGAATCATCCATTTGCAGTTAAGGTAAAAACAAAGGGTGATGGTGTCTAAAGATGATTTAGACTATTAATGAACGAACCAGAGAAAGATCAACTGATTGAGGGGCACCACTTAGAGTATGTCAAATGCATAAAAAGCTTACGTGATAGACCAAGTCCAGCTAAGACTTTCCCATTTCCTAATGTCAAATGATTTTTGTATCTACGATCATCAACTGCAGCAGCCACTGTTGCTATCCATGGACTATAAGACAACAAAGTTTTGGGGAAAGGACCTCCGTTTCCAGCAGCCTGTGCAATAAATACACCGGCTTTCACAGCTGAAAGAAGTGTAGCATCAAAAGGGTTCAAAAATGTTGTCTTTGTAGTTGCTGGTGGACTGTTCGGCCCCACAGAGAGATTAAGAATGTCCACACCATCATGAACAGCCTGTAAATAGAAGTGCTCTTTTATCAGTTTTACAGTCTAAAAGATGACACTATCACTGTAAGACCAATCAATTATAAAATTCAAGCAAATTTATAAGTTTTATATACGACTTTCCAAATGAGAGTACACTAATCACAACAATTTACTAATCACAACAATTTACTAATCATGCCTCAAAAATACTTGTTGATTCCAAGTTGACTTCAGCTCTGATATGCTTTGAATGAAAGAGTTGTACGCAGTGTTGTTAAAACTGTTGAGAATATGCTTCAGGATATTGCAGAAATAAATCAGTTAGCTACGTTTAGGATTTTTAAATTATTTTATTAGAGTCCTATGTGACTTGAATTTAGGAGTTAGTTCTTTTATTTGTTATTTAAATTTTACTGATAAGTTAGTAGCATATTTTTCTATTTTTAGTTAGGAATTATATCTATAAATGTATGTCAATGAATTATTAATAAAATAATTCCCTTTGACAATTCTGCATTATTTTTTCTCTCAAAATCTTTCTCTGTTATTTTCTTAATTTCTTGATTAAAAAATCAACAATTGGTATCTAGAGCCTTCTTCTTGAGGGAACTGTGAGTAGAAAAATGGATTCCAAAAATAGTTTTTCACGAATGGCTCCTCCTAATTTTGATGGTGAGAATTATCAACTATGGGTTGTGAGAATGGAAACTTATTTGGAGGCTCTTGATCTTTGGGAAGCCGTGAAAGAGGATTATGAAATTAATCCGCTGCCAAATAATCCCACCGTGGCCCAAATCAAGAGTCATAAGGAAAAGAAAACCATTAAATCCAAAGCAAAAGCAACTTTGTTTGCTGCTGTTTCGACAACTGTTTTCACAAAAATCATGACTCTCACATCACCAAAAGATATTTGGAATTATCTGAAGAAAGAATATGCTGGAGATGAAAGAATACGAGGAATGAAGGTATTAAATTTAATGAGGGAATTCGAATTGCAGAGAATGAAAGAGTCAGAAACAGTCAAGGAATACTCTGATAGATTGCTTGGTATTGTCAACAAGGTAAGATTACTAGGCACTGAATTTAAAGACACAAGAATTGTTGAAAAAGTTCTTGTTACCGTGCCCGAAAGATA
>JAJOOO010020470.1:0-28309 GCA_029582685.1 Solanum piurae
CTCTTCTCCCGAACCAACTTCTACTTCTTCACCTGAATTTTCATCAAGATAAGGATTAATATCACCATAAATTTGTTGTAAAATTTCATGATCGAGTTGAGCATTTGAATCAATATCATAAGAAGTATCATCAACATAAGTATAATCATTTGTATTAAATCTAACTCTAGACATTAATTTAAAAGAAGTACCATCACATTTACTCTTATTTTTCTCCTTACTATTTTTTTTATTAAAATTAAATAATTTACTAATGCCACTTAGTTCTTTCTCTTTTCCTTTACCGGTATCTTTTTTGTTAGAACTCATATTTAATTATATGTAAAGTGTAATATAAAAATAATAATAACACAAAAATTAATGACAAAAAATAAAATATAAATATTATGAAACGAATGTACCAAACGTCTGCGTTAATAACAGACGTAATAACCTATTCTTGAAGCTTGTAGTTTGGAACTCCAATACTTGATAGCAAATATGAGAATAATATATATTATGATATAATATAAAAATTTAGAATTGAAATATATGTATTATAATAATATGAGACTTAAATGGAATAAAAATTTAAGACTTAAGATTGAGAGGATATAGAAATAAATGAGAGAATAGATGTTTTTGTAAGAAATAATAAGGGATAGAGGGGTATTTATAATATTAAAAATGGGTTTAAGTGTATTTATGATAACTTGAAAGTTTAAATTAAAATATTAAAAGTAGGGGGATGTTTGGGAAGGAAAAAAGTGAAATAAATCCGTTGGGGGAGGCCACTAGCCGTTGCCCCAACGGTTGGCAACGGATATAATTCAAAAAAGATAAAAAAATAAAAAATAAAAATAAAAAGGGGATCCCGCGGAACCGGCCGGGAACGGGCAGGGTCGACCGAGACCAAAGGGTGAACCAGACCGGTTCCGGTCACCTAACCTGTGATCCCCCCATCCCGCGTGAATCGACGTGACCGGGTCCGGCGAGACGGTTCTCGAACCGGTCGCGGGCCGGGGTGGGCCGACCCGGTCCCCCTGCCAGGCCTAGTATGCCTACATTATATTATAGGTATTTTTTGAGGACTACAATTTTTTGGCTTGACATTTTGTTGTATCTTGATATTAGCTCACATACAATATAACACGAGACAAAATGTTTTCATACTCACTATTAAGATGATAAGCTAAATTGTTGCTAAAATAATTGGTTGTTTATGGAGTTGATGATGACTAATCGTATTGAAAAATGTTGTTAAATAATGGTTTTACAGGAAAAAGTAGACTTAATTCAGGTTGGTAAGAGGATAAGTTTCAATAGATCTGATTTCTTTTGGTCGAATTAAGAGTGATGCAACTTCTCATTCGAAAAACTAGAAGTTTAATTTGATTACTTCAGGTATTAGAGAAAGAGTTGTATGTTGTGTTTTCCTAATGCACTTTATTCAGTTACCTTGTGAAATGAGATTTGATATATTAGTCTGTTTTTAAGTTATAATCAATGAGATTCATGATCTTGAATCTCATGAAGTTTTAAGGCTTCTCAAATGTGCCACTGAATCTCCTCAGAGCGGTTAAGATTATTGACACAACAGTCTAGGTGTGTCAATGTACGGTTCGATTGGTTTTTAAAAAAAAATTATGGTATTCTAATTTTTTGATTATTTTATAATATATAACAAAAATTAGATTTTTTTAAACCATCATATCGGTTTCTCTTCGATATCGATATTAGTATGATTCAGTTAATTTTCATTTTTTTTTTACTTTTAAAATATCACCTGAAAATATACTACTATTTAAATATTTCTTTCGCAAATATGTTCTTGAAGAAGCACTTTAATTCTTCATCAAGAAGACAAATAGGTAGAACCTTGTTGCCGTATTATTTGATCTTAAACATTTAATAGGAGTGTTTGCATAAGTTTTGTTGTATTGTTTGATAGAGTATTTATTACATTATCTTTTAATTAAGTAAAGGTTAATTAAAGAGCAAAGACCCAAAGTAGTTGTCTAGTTACTAGAAGTGGACCTAGGTTATGGTTTTTTTCATAAATTAAAAAGACCATCTCACTTATTCAGGACGGTTATACACTTCAATAAAAATTTACGATTTTATTAAAAACATAACATAAATGGATTTTGCATATTGTTTGAGCAAAGACCCAAAGTAGTTGTCTAGTTACTAGAAGTGGACCTAGGTTATGTTTATGGTTTTTTTCATAAATTTAAAAGACCATCTCACTTATTCAGGACGGTTATACACTTAAATAAAAATTTACGATTTTATTAAAAACATAACATAAATGGATTTTGCATATTGTTTGGATAGCCCTCAACAGTCAGAAAAGAAAGCCTAAAAAGACGATGATTAAGTTTTTATTAGCCAAGCCTCTAAAGTCTAATGACTGTAAGGATGGTAGACAGAAATGAATGTGGATATATGGAGTAAACTAACATTGTATAAAGGTCTTGATCGAAAAAGATGTTGAAGGAGTAGGAGAGGCACTTTCCACGTGTTTTATTGATTTTTGAGAATTTTAGAAATGCTAAGAAGAGGAAGACAAGAGTGTGGTGTAATATCTTACGTCCATTAATGCCTCTAAGACAATTCTTTGAAGGATAAAATTTGTGGTGTCACTAGCCAACCAAATATATTTGGCAAACTCTTTAAATACTTAAGTGAGGTATCTTCAATTTATAAAAGTAGTGGTCAGTGGCAGAGCTAAAGTTTTTACTAAAGGGTTCGACTTATAAAATGTGAAGGAAAATGGTTTAATATCTACTATACATACATTAAAAAAAAATAACTTCAACCATGTATAATTAAATGGTATAATTTCCTGTTGAAGGGGTTTAGATAAACCCATGAACCCTTTCTAGCTCCGCCTGGTTACTCTTGATAAGCAAATTTTGTATGTATGAGCCTGTATTTTAGTTTTTTGAATGTTCCAATCTATGCTTTAGTTATAAAACTCACTGGTTCGTTAGTATTACACTAACCTTCAAATGAGTGATTTATTTAATAGTATTTGACAACAGAGTTGTAGCTTTGAAGTTAGTAGGCCTAATTATATTTAGGAGACCGATTCTTTTTAATTTTATTGTATATTGGAATACTTTTTCGTGCTTCAAACACATTTCAGATTCGAAAAAAGTTGGAAATAGTTTTGATGTTGCTTTTGTGAAAATAAGGCTAGAATGGGTGGATTCTTCAAGGAGAGATTAGTTTGTTAATTGTATTTCTTTTTTAATCAATGTCTTCTTTTGCTTGCATGTGTTGTCATTTTTTCTTCATAGATTATTAAACATCTTCAGAGATGTAAGAATGATTCCGGGATAAATCTTTGCTTAAGTATATATGTCTAGGCAGAAACATCATCAAAAGTAATAGATAAGTGACTTTTTCTCAAGTGAAATCAAGGAAATTGGAATCATTTAAAGTATAGATGTGATTGGGTACTCTACTCTTTCTCTCCATTTATTTCAAATATTAAATGGACCCAAACAATTAAAAGATGAGTGAAGTAATGTATGTAAAGTCTCTATTTCCATGAAAATCAAGGAAACTTTTTGGGTTTAATAGCTCCCTATGTCCCTAATTACTTGTCCATTTTTAATTTTCTAATTATCCCTAATTGCTTGTCCATTTTGATAAATCAAGAAAGGACAAAAAAAATTTATCTATTATACCCTCAACTAATTATTTTGAAAAATGTAGAACTTTTTGAAAATATTAAGTTTTTAATTCATCTACTTCATAATTAATAATGGTAAAATGGTAAACTCACTATGTCTATAATTGTTTTCTTAATAAGTGTATCAATTTAAAAGTGGACAAGTAATTAAACACACAGAGAGTATTACTTTAAGGATGGAATATGAAACATCAAAATCTGATAGAATATGTACTACTGTTATGTGCTGCTTTCACTTATCAATTTCTGTCTTTTGTTTAAAAGATGAAACAATCAACTGCTTGTGTTGAATAAGTTCGTTTCATTAGGTAATTTTGTTTTGGATATGTGAATGTCTCTTATTACTTATCAACCCATTCTCCTTTTTCAACTTATACGTTTATATTAAGGATAAATTTTAGGAATCACATAGTTTTAATATGAAATTACAATCTATCCCTCTTTAGTTTGTAATTACATTAATCCCTTAAAAAGTAACACAAATCGGATACATTATAACACAAATCGGATACATAATATGTAGCTCGGATATATTAAAAACTAGTTGGGATACATTATAAATAAACTGGATACATAATATGTAGCTCAGATACATTAAATACTGTCTCGGATACATTAAAGAAATAAGGGATTTTAGAGGTTTTTAGAAATAGAAAAGGATATTTGAAATAAGAAAAACATAAGACGTGTATTTAAGTAATTTTTTCAGTAGTTGTCGCTTTATGTTTTCCTTTCTATAAATTTACCACAAAACATCCACTACATTAAAATGTAAACTGTTGAGCCCGTGCCATTTCTCTCTGCAAAGGTTAATTTTATCTTTTTATCTTCCATCTTTTAATATAATACTACTCCACATTAATAAAATCAATTAGGAATTATAAAAATTGAAGGTGGATAAATACATGAATATATATATTAAAAAATCGAATAAACAAGACAATTATAGTGAGAGGTGAAAAGTTGATTGAATTGAATATATATTTTTTAAATTATAAAAAATAAAATAAGTAAATAATTTTTCTCTCATCTTTGAATGTATGCAAAATTAAATAATGAAACTTATAAATATGGAAGATTAGATAGTTATGAGTATTTTGTTAATATAATTAAGAGTATCATTTGCAAATATGTGGAGGTGTGAATTATAAAAATGAGATTTTAAATAAACTAATTGTGAAATATAACAAATAATGAAGGCAAAATAAGGAATCTTGGAAATATATAAATAGTATGAAAAAGGGCCCAAAATACCTCTAAACTGTCACGATCTAACCCACCGTGTCGTGCGGGCACCTACTCTACCACCTAAGTAGGGGAACCCTCATAACCCAATGTTTTTAAATATGCGGAAAATTTGGAAAACTAACAAATAAAAAGGACTCATTTAATTTATAAACAAGAGTTTTTAAATACAATTTCGATTAAGACTTGTAAAGTAATTAATTCCCCAGGGATCTAGTATAAACAAGTACAAGAGCTACTAAGAATACAATGTGAAACATGATAACGAAAAGACACAGCTGTCACCATGCAGAAGGAAAGATAAAAGCTGCTAGAGATTTGTCGTCGTCTTCGCCTATGAAACATCACTGACCCTACAACCATGACTATGCCCAAAAAGGCAGCAAGAGTAGTATCAGTACAACCACACGTACTGGTAGGCATTATCGGTCAACCCGAATACCCACCGCATAATATAAGAAATCAACTGGCGAAACATGCAATAAGACTAATCGCTCATCCACCATTATATTTTGATTGCCCTTACCCTTACGGATATTAACAACACTAGTTCATGACTTGCCTCTAACCCCTTACTTACTTCGTTCGTGATTTCACCCAATCAATCAATTCCTTAAGGAAGTTCCGGATATACCACTACCAACCCAGTCAATCACTCACGATACACCCTTACGTTTTCCTCATCTCTACTCAACTTATGACCCCACACTATGCCTATCGAGGCTTACTATCTGTTTCATGAAACCATCCCCTAACCTCAACAATAATATCCATGATCTCATTATAAGCAACAAAGATAGCATCGGGTCCCTTAGTTCCCCTTTACCATACTACAACCGGATTGAGACTCTACCATCCACAATTTATTACACAATCAGGTATCTCCAATTAACTTACAACATCGCAACCCCCACCTATAAGAACATAATGTACAATTCACCAATCATTCAGGAAACATGCCCAATTCCACATTATCAATAATACAAGCAATTACACATATAATGCAAGTCAATGGTCCTCTCATGAAATCCACTCCCAAATTGTTAGTGTACCGAAACTTAATTATAGGTGGACCAATAAAAATAATGCCACATATTTAATTAAATAATTTATTTATGCCACATTAACTTCTGTTAAAAGGAAGGGTAACTTTAGACTTAAATTTAACCATAAGGGCATTTTTTATTCAAATAGGTGGATGGAAGGGCATTGTTGATCCAATAGATGAAAGAAGGACATTTTTGAGCCATTTCCAATACGTTAAGGGTATTTTTGACCCTTTTCCCTTTTTTTTATTAATTAAAAAATTCAATTATATTTACTATTCTAATTATATCTAATAAGTTACAAAAAAAAACCTCCATCTATTTGCATTCTCTACTTAAATAACATGTCTCATCAAATTCTTTCTAACTATTCTTATGACTTACATAATCTATAAATAACAATTATCTATGGAGATGTTGAATGTTCATTTTCATTTTCTCATTCTTTCTTTTTATTAGTATAGTTTTTCTCTCTTTTTTAAACTTTGTTTTCTTCATCTTTTTCATCAATCATGTACTTAATAATATCACAATATTGTCTTCATTTTGATAAAGATCATAGATATATTTATTAAAAATTCATCATAGAGATCATAGATAATTTTTTCAAGATTCATCACATATATGTTCACATTAGTTTGGTACAAGTTCGTCAAAATGAAGAAGGAAATTTAATGACCTTGAAAGATTTCATCAAGAGATGGTCATATTAGTATAAAAGTTTGAATGCTTTCTAAATATTTTGAAGATTCATTCATGTATTATTTTGATTTCAATTAATATTATTCTATTTTTTTAATTATTAGATATATAATTTCCTTATGAAATTATGAAACTCTACTAACCAACATATAAGAAAGCTCAATTAGCATTTTTTTACTCATTTAATTTCTCCTCCTCCTCCTCCTCTTCTTCTTCTTATGTGAATGAATGAAGATGAAAAGTTATACAGTTTTATTTTTGTGGATATATATTTATCAATTTCTAATTAATATTTTAAATTTCTGTCACGATTGAAAGACATAATATTATCCATCATGATTGTTGCCCTTAAAAATATATATTATGATTTATCATATTAAAAGCAGTCATAGAATAAATAAATCACCTTTTAGTATTTTTTAAAACTTTTAATTAATAGTCAAATTATCTAATGAAAAGAATGAAGAAAAAATTCTCAGTTTCATATTATAAAAGCTCAAAAGTCAAATTGTTTCCCCTCTTTATCACATTAATTATATTAAAACTAAAAAAATACTACTTCTTAACTACTCTTAATTATTATTAAAAAAAAACTTTAAATTCCTTCATTTAATTCTCCCAATAACATATCTATTAGTATGATCGGATATATAAAATATTTTTCTTTATGATATTATAAATAAGATGTATATATATATATATAAAATTTATATAGTTTTATTATAATAAATGTGCATATGTGAATAATGTGTATTTAACTTATAATTATTTAAAGCAAAAATAATTTATCTTAAATTTTTCACATTTAAGAAGGAGCTATCTTTTGAATAGTTATATTATTATCATACATTAATTTTTTTTTAGTGATGACTACAATACTTATTAGCTTAACATTATAAACTCTTCCACTGCTCTACATTTGTTAGGGACAAATATTGATTCAACTCTTGGTATACTTTTCTATAACTTGACACTTAATGTATTCTTGAAAATTTAATATTTTGTCACTCTATGATAATCTTTATATAATTGAAAAGATAAGTAAGACAACAAATTACGTATACTAATGACATTATGATTTCTTATAAATATACATTTTATTTTTTATGTTATGTTTTTAAATTCTTTTATTTTCTTTGCAAAGTATGATCTCCGATATAATGTTATATAATCAACTTAATTTATTTTTCTTAAGATGTTGAACTTAAGATATTTATTTCCTAATGTATACTTATGTTGAAACATAATTCAAGTATTTTTCTTACTTTTATGCATCACAAATATATTTTAAATTATTTGTATTACAGATTTAGTGATTTATACATACAGAAAGTCATGTAATTTATAATGAATCCAACTTAATGTTACTTTTGTTGAACTAATAATATTATTATAAAATTCATTGAATATAATAAGAAACTACGATAGTCACTTTACTGAAATTTTTCAGATTAACATTTTATGTTATTTTTATCGACAATATTAAGTGAAAATTACAGTTTGAAGATATATTTCTAGCAATTTTTTGAACAGATAATATTAAGACTGTGACTCAATTTGTATTTTATTTTTAAAAAAATAGTCAATTAAGATATAAATTATCCAAAAAATATATTTAATTCTGCGCGAAGCGCGGATGAGTATACTAGTTCTAAATAATTGACAAAAATGATAAATGACAATTCTGAAAAAGAGAGATATCACGTCATTCTTTTATTATTCAACTTTATATCTATAAATATGAGAAATCTTATTATTTAAACACATATAAATAAGCATAATTAAGATAAATATTCATCAATACATCATCTCATTTGATGAACTACTACTATTAAAAACATTAAAATACATTGATAATTTTGTAGGAGCATTTCCCAAGAACACCTAAACTAAAATGATTGATTCATATATGCATAGTTTGATTGTGAAAGATATATATAGGTTAATTTTTATCTTTTCATCTCTCATCTTTTAATATATTATTACTCCACATTAATAAAATTAATTAAGAATTATATAAATTAGAGGTGGATGAATACATAAATATATATTAAAATCTTTAATAAAGAAGGCAACTATAGTGGGTAGTGAAAAATTGATTGAATTGAATAAATATTTTTTAGTTATAAAAAAAAAGTAATTAAATTTGTCTCATCTTTTAGCATATGCAAAATTAAATAATGAAAGTTATAAATATTGAAGATTAGATAGTTATGAGTATTTTATTAATATAATTAAGAATATTATTTATAAATATGTAGAGGTGTGAGTTATAAAGATGAGATTTTTAAATAAATTAATGGAGAAAAATTAGAAAAGAAAATTAAAAAAGGAGAAAAAAGAGATAAATAGAACTTTGCCTATATCTGATACTACTATTTATTTTTGTATATATAAATAACAAATACATTTGTAATATTTTAATCACAGTTATATTTGTAAATGTTTTAAATTAAGTAAAGAAGACAAAAGAAGGAATTCTTGAAAAGATATAAATAGTACTAATATTTAGGGTTGTTCATGGTTATGGTTATAAAATCAAACCGAACCGCAATCCGAACCAAACCGATTAAAAAAACCGATATTTGGTTTGATTTGGTTAGGTTTGGTTTTAAATTTTGAAAAACCGATATTATTTGGTTTGGTTTTGGTTTTACTAAAAATTAACCGCAAAAATAACCAAACCGAACCGAGAAGTTATATATATAAATTTTATAATTATTTATAAATAAAATATAAGTATTTTGATAAATTTTAATTAACTTAAGTCTTTAATTTTACTATTTTCTGAAGCCCAACACTTAAATTTTAGCTCAACTATTATAACCTTAAGTCTAAATCCCTCAATATTCATTATTTTAAAGATCACACTTTCTATGTTCTTTATAAAAATTTCTAACGCAATATTGAATAATTTAAAGCTCAAGCTAAAGAAGATGGTAATTGATTAGTTTTGACTATGAAATATTATTATTTTTTAGAAGTAATTTCTCAATATTTTAAGGTGTAATTTTATTGAAAATTCTATTGATAAGATGTTGAGATCTCCAGAATATTGAACCAACTTTATGTTATTGACAATGTGTTTTTTTAATTTCTGAAACTTGGTACATTGGATGAACACTTTGTTCGTGTAATAGCTTATTTGTGAATTATTTATGTACTAAGTGTTTGTGTCTATCGATGCATATGGCCTCAACAAACTTATTACTTTCGAACCGAAAAAACCCGATAAAAACCTAACCAAACCGACGATAACCAAACCGACGGTTATTTTTTTGATTTGGTTTGGTTTGGTTTTAGAAATTTAAAAACCGATTTAAATTGGTTTGGTTTTGATTTTAACTAATAACCGATCCAAATCGAACCATGAACACCCCTACTAATATTAATGAGGAAAGAGAAAAGGTAAGTGTAGGTATTTTCTGAAAGTATAATATTAATGAAGAAAGAGAAAAGTTAAGTGTAGGTATTTTCTGAAAATTTTTAAAGCACAATTATTTTGGAAATAATATATGAAAAATAAAGAAGTAAAAAGAGAAAAGTTAGGAAGATATAAATAGTGTAGTAATAATTAGGAAAGAGAAAATTTAAGTGTACCTATTTTCTGATTTTTAAAAAAAAGAACAAATTAAAGAAAAAGTCCAAAAAATTGACAAAAACAATTCTGGACAAAAAAGGTGCCATGTCAGACTTTTATTATCCAACTTTATATGTATAGATGATTCCAGGTTAAAAGAGTAGTCAAATGTAAGATGTTGCAAGGGCAAGGCGTAGCGTGCGTAACGTAGACACACATTTAAGGGGACACCTCTCTTTTCCCATTTTTACGATTAAGCAAATTCACATCACTTCACTTGTTCCTGTTTTATGTAAAACTAAATTTCATTTTTTTTCATTCACATTACCATTTCCAACATCAAAAAAGGGTCAGACTTTCTGATATTTTATATTAAATTATACTTGGTGCTAAGACAAGAAGGAAGGTGATGGGGGGTATTTTTTGACAAAATGATTGATCATTGAAAATTATAGTAAAATATAATTTGATAATGGAAGTGTCTAATTTTTTCATTGTCTAGTTAGATAAGTGGGAAGTTGAAATTTCTAAGGTTAATTAATTATGTGTACTTTTTAGGTATCTGATTAGATGATGCAAATGTCTGATTGGTCTTCCTTATTAATCTTAGGTTCCCACTACCCAGCAGAATGCAGTGTTGTGTGAATCTCCCTTGTTGATTTTGGATCAGTACTAAGAAAATTGTTTTCTTCTTCTTTCTGTGCCAATTTTCACAATCACTCAAAATTCCGGTATCCATATATTCTACTTTGTTTGATTTGATTTGACATTGAATCATGTGGTTTAATATGTAGAATGTACCAAAATGTCTTTTAATCTTAAATATGTCATGTTAGAATCAAAATGAAAAGTAAGCTAAACAAATTGAATTTGTGGTGTCATATATATGCAAGTGATGCAATATATTTTGTTTACTGAAGCTATATGATAATGTTTACAGTATTAGTCTAAATTTCCTCTTTCTCCCATTCTAGAAAATGTAATTGAACTTTTTCCTATTGCAGAATTTAGAAAAAAGGAAAATGGTTAAGATTTGCTGTATAGGAGCTGGATATGTAGGTGGTCCCACCATGGCTGTCATAGCACTGAAATGCCCCTCTGTTGAAGTAGCTGTTGTAGATATTTCAGTGCCTCGCATCACGGCCTGGAACAGTGACCATCTCCCTATCTATGAGCCAGGCCTTTGGGATATAGTGAAGGAATGCCGAGGTAGGAATCTCTTCTTTAGCACAGATGTGGAGAAACATGTGTGTGAGGCTGATATAGTTTTTGTTTCTGTTAACACTCCTACAAAGACTAGAGGCCTCGGAGCAGGCAAGGCTGCTGATCTCACTTACTGGGAGAGTGCAGCTCGAATGATTGCTGATGTCTCAAAATCTGACAAAATTGTGGTTGAGAAATCAACTGTTCCAGTCAAAACTGCTGAGGCAATTGAGAGGATTTTGACCCACAACAGCAACAATGGAATTAACTTCCAAATCCTCTCAAACCCTGAGTTTCTTGCAGAGGGGACTGCAATTGAAGACCTTTTTAAGCCTGACAGAGTCTTAATTGGAGGACGCGAAACTCCAGGAGGCCAGAAGGCTATCCAAGCATTGAAGGATGTTTATGCTCAATGGGTTCCTGAAGATTGCATCATCACAACCAATTTGTGGTCTGCTGAGCTCTCAAAACTGGCTGCCAATGCATTCTTGGCCCAAAGAATCTCTTCTGTGAATGCCATGTCAGCTCTCTGCGAGGCTACTGGAGCAAATGTTTCAGAGGTGTCATATGCTGTTGGTAAGGACTCGAGGATTCGCCCCAAGTTTCTTAATGCTAGTGTTGGATTTGGTGGTTCTTGCTTCCAGAAGGACATTATGAATCTGGTTTACATATGCGAATGCAATGGTCTTCCAGAGGTGGCTGAATACTGGAAACAGGTAATCAAGATCAATGACTATCAGAAGATTCGTTTTGTCAATCGTGTTGTTGCCTCCATGTTCAACACAATATCAGGCAAGAAAGTGGCCATTCTAGGTTTTGCTTTCAAGAAGGATACTGGTGATACTCGGGAGACCCCTGCAATTGATGTTTGCAAGGGACTATTGGTAGACAAGGCTAAGCTGAGCATATATGACCCTCAGGTTAACGAGGACCAAATCCAAAGGGACCTTGCAATGAACAAGTTTGATTGGGATCATCCCCTTCACCTCCAGCCAATGAGTCCGACTGGTGTGAAACAAGTTTCAGTCGTGTGGGATGCCTACACCGCGACAAAGGATGCTCATGCTGTTTGCATTCTTACAGAGTGGGATGAATTCAAGAGTCTTGATTACAAGAAGATATACGATAACATGCAGAAACCTGCTTTCATATTTGATGGTAGGAATGTTGTTGACGCGGACAAGCTTAGAGAGATTGGATTTATTGTCTATGCAATTGGTAAGCCCCTGGATGCCTGGCTAAAGGACATGCCTGCTGTTGTTTGAAACCCCTACTTTTCTTACTAGTAATCAGATAGTCAGCTTAGCTGAGCTTCATTCTTTACTATTTGTTGTCCCTTGTAGACACAGAACAGAGTCATTGTCTACTATTTGTTGTTGTACTTTTTGGTATTTGAATATTTACCAGAAAAATTACAAAATCAAATAGCCTCGCACTTACTCTTTTATGTTAAAAGAAAAAGAAGAAAAAATTGAGCAAAATCCTACTTATAATGATGGGTGCTTAGCACAGTAACAGATAAAATATTGGATCAACTTAAATGGCTCGTATGCATCTCACAAGCTAATTCAGTTAATACAACTATTCTCATGTGCTTTAAATATAGCAGATATTAAAAGTGTTTTAACTGTTGTGAATAATTTGGTGGTTAAACTGATGATCATAACTCCTAGGTTAATTTCCGTAGTAGTGTTGTTGATAGTGGTCAAATGGATAAACATAACTCCAAGGTTGATATTGGTAGTAATGTTGTTGATAATATGATCAAATGGATGACCATAACTCCTAGGGTTTATTTCCTAGGGTTTATTTTCAAGGTTTAACGTCATGTTTATGACATCCTTAATGTAATCCTATAAATAGTAATATTGAGAATGATATTGAATACACTTGAAAGAAAGAAAGAAAGTTAGTTTATATTCTTGTTATTTTCATCTTTATATTGCTCTTTTGTTTTTAAGTTTTACAAATGACAAAAATTGTTCATAATTTTATTTGAAGTATGTTTTACTTGAATTTGGCTCGTGATAGCAAGTTTAATGTAGGTTGTCCATATGTTATGGGAAATAATATGGATGGATCCATATTTGATCCAACATAAATAAATAAATTAATTATCCAATCCGTTTATGGTTGGACGATTCTATCGGCACTATGCCACAAATGTTTGTACTGCTTTCTTTTCCCCTCCAATTTTAGGAATCATCCATTTTGATGGATGAGGCAGTATAAGTCTTGTTTCATGATATAATTTAATGTCACCAAAACATTAAATCAAGGAGAAGCAGAAAATGAGACTCTTCATCTCTTATTATGTGGTAATAACATCATCCTCTTACACATACATTATATACCTTCATCACATGATAAAAAGCGAAACAACTCAGTGAAACTACTCACTGTGCCTTTGTTATTTTTCATTCACTTCCCCCTCTTATGCTATTTCCACAGCTTCAATGTTCCAAATGTCTTTGGCATATTCATGGATTGTTCTGTCACTGCTGAACTTGTACGATCCCGCTGTATTCAAGATTGACATCTTTGTCCACCTCTGACCAAGTGATAAACACAAGTCATTTTTTAAAAATATTTTAATGATCAAAGTCAATAGCATACACAAAACATGAGAAACCAAACAAAATATCCACAACGAATTGCAACAAACTGGACTTACTTTCTGGTCGCGATATGCCTCATCAACTTTTTCTTGGCATTCTATGTAACTGGGGAAGTCCTTGCCCACAAGGAAATAGTCAGCACGGCCAAAACCTTCATTTCCTTCCAACGATCCAATTAGGTCATCATAGTTATAAGAGCCAAAAGCACCGCTTCTAACAAATTCCTTCACCTCCTCAAAACGTTCATCAGGTACAAACTACAAAAGAGAGGAAATAAGATTTTCGTTCAATAACTGAGCAAGTGACCATTCAAATGCATCTAAGAAGAAACTTTAGGGGTGGTTACTGGTAAGGACATAAAAGACGAAATTTGACCAATTAACCAAGAAAAAAGAACATTGATCAACATGTCACTCAAAAGAGGGGTGAGCTTTACCTTTCCGTCAGCTCTTTCTTTTCTAAGCCCTGCAATTTCATGAGCTTGAGCACCAAAGAGAAAGAAGTTTTCTTCTCCAACCTCTTCCCTTATTTCAACATTAGCGCCATCCAATGTACCAATTTGGATACAACCATTCATTGCAAACTTCATATTACTGGTTCCACTGGCCTCCATTCCAGCCGTACTGGGGATAGGAAGAAAGAGAGTCAAATATACATATAAATCTCTACATAAAGCTAAAAACACACACCAACAAGATTAATGGAAATATTAGATTTTTATGTGCAGGTATCACATTACTGAGAAATGAATTGGCTTGGATAAACATTTTCCACTAGTAGTTGCCCCCTTTAAGTATCATTAAGTGACAACATAAAATCATCCTTTTTTTTCTCTAAAAAGGAACATTAAATCTTCAATTTTCATGAACCATTAGTTGGCTGCTACCAAAGTTTTCCCAATGAAATAGACTAGCCACTGCCCAGTAGGTCCCTTTAAGTTTTATTTTGATACGTAAAATTGATGTTACTAGGTCATATAAGTATTGATCTGTTTGTGTCAAAAATTGGGGAAAAGCGTTAACCGCCATCAATAAAAGAGGAGCATGAAGATCCACAAGTGCTACCCCTATTCCCAGCCTTCGATGTATAAACAGGATTCAGTTGAAATTTTCACATCATATGCATTCACCACTGCAGACATGTTAGGAAAACTGATGTCGTCCACACAAAAGCAGGACATATTAGAGAGGCTATAACTGCATAAGGACAGGAATCTTAATGGTGCCCAAATTACTATATTATCACATACAGTAGGATCATTTTGTAACAGTTGAAATTCCAAATAGAACATACACAGTTTACTGCCAGGACAATCAAATAAAATGGTGCTGCTTTTTGTGTGTGAATGAATGAGATGATCACTGTCATGTCACACCACTTCACTACGCATTCGATTTGATACATATATAAACTATGCATGTGATGAATATTACAATAATAACAGTATTATAGCATGATATCACTCTCAACACCTGAGTTATACTAGTGATGAGAAACTAAGCAGCTAATCGTCCAGTTATGTTCGCACAAAGCCACAAACAAATTTAACATAGTATAGAGTTGTTGGATCAATTGTTACCAGTGGCAGCACAATTGAAAAGAAAGATGGGAGTCAGTTAATTACCTGATATGTTCTGATAGATCGCTAGCAGGAATTAGCAATTCAGCAACACTGACATTGTAATCTGGCACAAAGACTACCTACAAGAGATAAAGGAGAGGACTCTTCAGGTTAAAAGTGCAAAATGTAATCACATGATGAAACAGATGCAGAAATATCACAGATAAAAAAAAAAAAAAAAGTGACCTCTTACTGCTAGAAAAGAATAGCTTGTATCAAAATCAAAGAAAAAAACTTTCAAGAGAAATAATCAAGTTAATACCTTCAACAGATCACCGATTTCTGGATCATGATTTATAGTAGCACCAACATCTGTGATAAATTTTACAATCCTCTTGGCTTGCACATATGTGGCAAAAGCTTTTCCCCCAAATATGCATACTCGAGGAACGAAGTTAGTCTTTCTTTCTGCAGCTGTCATTTCTTTCATCTTCTTATATCGATAAACGATGCCGAAGATATTTAACAGTTGTCGCTTGTACTCGTGAATGCGTTTTACCTGAGAATTGGTTTTTTAATTGACAAGTGCATGATACTTCGTCCAAGAACAAGAATGATTCATATAACTAAGATAAAGCTAATTAATCTCATGGCCAGAACTGAAAAACGGAGAATAACACACCTGAATATCAAACATTGCATCTGGGACAACAGAATACCCTGTATTTTCTTTGAGAAAGGAGACAACTTTAATCTTGTTGCTCCTTTTTGCTTCCCTCCACTCATTTTGAAGATCTTCATTATCAGCAAACTGTGTGTGGTACCCATAGTTCAGATAGAACATAAGTCTAACCTTTTTGGGAAAATACACTCAGTTCGAAATTGGAACTGCTTTGTAAATAGCGATGATGAGTATACGTAATATTTTTTAACTTCACTATCAAATGGACAAAAGTGCAGGTTCAAGGTGTGATTTAGCTTCTATTCTTCAGTTGTTCTCCCGAAATTATGTAATTTAAAACCTCCAATTATAATTTAGTTTAACTTTAGTTATTGCACTTGTGCAAATCTTGATATTTGTTGTGGACAGCTTTGACCAGAATTTTGAAATCAATTGAAATAGGAGGGTAAACTGCGACCTATGCACGGGTTTAGGGATGCCTAACACCTGTTCTTTAAACAAAGGAATTTCCTTGCCTAATTTCTATTTTTCACAACCATTTGGAGTAAGAAACTTCAAATGGGTTTCTTTCAAAATCAACTTCAAGTTTTGAAAAGAATTTCAAGGGATTGGTCAAGTGACTTGCACACTTAACAATACGATCTGTTTCCTTAGGTGGTGACTCCAAATTTTCAAATCCCTTTGGATTTAATCTTCGCGAACACAGCCTTCACATGTTTTTCGAAAATCAAAAACACTACGTGTCATAAATTTGGTGAATCTTTGGAAGGTGCCACAGAGAATGCATTTTCAACTATCTAACAACAAACAGCAAAATTTCCACCTCATATTCTAAAACATGCCAAGTCAGAAAAGGCAAATGAAATACCTTCTGCAATTCTGCCAACTTTTCAGTTTTCAGGACCCAATCCTCTGTACCAGTCCACTTAGTTATGATGGCACTAAGAGGAGGATTGCAGAAACGAATCCATCTTCTTGGAGTCACTCCATTTGTTTTGTTTTGGAACTTTTCCGGCCAGAGCTGTAAATGTTAAGAGTAAGATAATACATGAATTAAAACTCAGTTTGACAAAAATCACTGATCTGATACATATCAAAAGATTCATACTAATGATGCTTACCTCATAGAAGTCATTGAAAACCTCCTCCTTCACAATTTCACTATGGATCTCAGCAACTCCATTAACAGCATGGCCGCCCACAACACACAGGTTGGCCATGCGTACCTTCTTAGGTGGTATAACAGCTGGTTCCGGACTCACAGGAGATTTCTTGTCAATGTCTTTTTCTGCAGCTGCTTCAATCTTCACACTAGTTTTCTTACCAGTGTCATCTTCATCATTAGTCACAACTTTATCGGAAGCTTCAACTTTGTCATGGATTTCTACTGTTTCAGTATCATCATCAACTGAGATTTCAGGCTTAATAAATAATTCAGCAACAGAACTGGGAAGATCAAAATTTTCTAAGATTCTCATTGTAGTCAACTTTTCCTCCAATTTGTTCAGATCCAGTGAACCATATTTTGATACAATTTCATGTACCAGCTGTTAGGATAGCACACTGCAGAAATTAGTCAAAATAGTTTAACTTGCATAACCAAATAAATTTGTTAAATTTGTAGCTCCATCACCTCCTCGTCAATCGCCTCAATGATTTCGACATGTCTGGGAAGCAGTTTCTGCATCAATTCATAACTCCATTTCTCCAGTGCCTCAGGCAAAACAGTATGGTTTGTGTAGGCCACAGTTCTGGTAAGTTTCCAGCATTAAGGATTTCAGTGTTTCTAATAAGAAAATAAAATTGGAGGTATTGTTTTATGTTTAAAAGTAAAAGTGTGTTATCTCCTGTCATTTTGATGTTCGAAGACCAATTCGGATGATGTGGAACTTAAAGTTTAGTAATAAGATCTCATACTATAGTATCACTTGCGTCATGTATTTAAACAAATTCAGATGATGCTTCCGTACAGTATATTCAGCACAAACCTCAATTTCCCACATGCAAAGCTTGTAACTTTCAGTACCTTTGAGTAATATTCCAAGCTTCATTCCAATTCAAGCCCTTCAGATCTATCAATATTCTCATCAGCTCAGGGATACAAAGTGTAGGGTGAGTGTCATTCATCTGCACAGCAACTTTTTCAGGAAACTCTTCCCACTTAATACGATCACCTGATCTCCTCTCAAATCGAGAAATAATATCTTGGAGAGAAGCCGAGCATAAGGTATATTGTTGCTTCAACCGAAGGATCTTTCCCTCCTCTGATTCATCCCCAGGGTAGAGTATGTAACATATCTGATGTTAGAGAAGAACTAGCTTAGACCAATGTTTTTGAGAGTGAGAAGCGCTAAAAAGCGACAAGGGCCCGCTTTGCTTAAAGCAGAAGTGAAACACAGTTCTAAAAGAGTACCAAAATAAACCTCGCACAGATAAGTAAAATAACTAAATAAAAAAGAGCTCAACAAAAATGACACATAAGCAAATCTTTCAATTTAAAAACTAAAAAGTAGACAGCCAAAAATCCTCCATTGGACATGCAAAATAAAAACCAAAACATAAATGGATCAACATACGATTCTTCTTAAAGATTGTCAAAACCTCTTTTATCAACATCATTATATTGCTCATCATCTTCTCTTTCACTATAACCTCAAAAGGCAACGTACCTATGTGCCGCTGCAGTCCATCACTTAAAGCGTATAAGAGATCCCTTCTAATAAAACTGGCTTAGCCATCTAAACTAATGCTATGCTAAGTATGTTACTATGTCCCTAATGCATATGAAGAGACAGAAAAGAAGAGTAGGTTAAAATGTGCCTAGGACAGTAGGAATATGAATATGAAATCTGTAATGGAGTTAGTTAATCTAGGAGATGGAACTCGAAGAACATGATAGCCGATTCAGGGTTATAACCGAGAATTGAGGCTTAATTGAATGTAGAAGAGAGAGAATGAGATATTATTTCATGAATGAATCCAATTACACATAATGGCTATATTTATGGAAATGAAACTAGGAACTGAAATCTGGAAATCTAACTGCTACAGTCTAACAACTTCAACTACTTCTAACTAATTCCCACGTCACCTAACTAACTTGCCAACTCAGCTAGTTCACAGTTAAACTTGTATCACTGACATTTTCAACAAAAAGAGTATTATCAAAACAAACTTGAAAGGGAAAAAGAAAAGGAGAGTAGGTTAATATATGCCTATAGGAACATGGATATCAGGTCTCTTGACATTTTCTACAAAAACTTAGTCATCAGTCTCTTGCCCCTCGTTAAAAAATAAAAGGCAAGAAGAAAACTAAGAGTATATTCAAAAAATAAAAAGAGAAGAAATAAGAGTAGGTTAAAATGTGCCTAGGACACATAGAAATACAGATATCAGGTCTCCTGACATCTTCCACAAAAAAATATAGTCTGTTGAATGAGTAGGCAGATTTAGTCATAATCTGCTCCACCATTGAGCTGGCTGATTTGATTATAATCTGCTCCACAAATAAAGCTGGCAGATTTGATTAGAATCTCCTCCTGTAAATATGGGATTAGAATATATTATTCTAGGAAAATAGTTTAGAGGAAATCCCATAATTCAAGGATTTCCTAAGAATTGGGGATTGATTAGTTTATTTGGTCTTTACTTGTTCTCTTATAAATAATGTACAAACACTATGAATAAAATATACTTTTGTAGTATCTAAACTTTCATGGTATCAGAGCGGGACTTTTTCCTCTAATATCATATGGATAAAACAGCCTTTCACGGAGAGCATCTTTCTGAAACATCAACAGAAGAGAAAAGTTCTTCTCTGGAAGCTCCTGCAGAAAATCTGATGACACAAGGAGGCAATGCTTCTCACATGCCCTTCCAGTTAACTTCTCATCGATTAAATGGGAAGAACTATCTGGAATGCCCATTCCATAAAGCTTGAAATCGATGGCGGTGGAAAGCTGGGACATCTGACTGGAGAGACAAAAAAGCCGGGAGTTGGAGACCCAAAGATGAACTCCTGGAGATCAGAGAATTCGCTCGTGATTGCCTGGTTAATAAATTCTATGGAACCAGTCCTAGGTAAATCTTATCTCTTTTTGCCCACTGCTAAGGATGTGTGGGAAGCCGTTAGGGAGACATATTCTGATTTAGAAAATGCCTCTCAAATTTTTGAGTTAAAAATTAAACTATGGCAAGCTAAGCAGGGTGAGAATGAAGTCACTACTTATTATAATGAAATGGTGTCCTTGTGGCAGGAGTTAGACCAGTGTTACAATGATGAATGGGAGTGTTCTATGGATAGTGTGAAAGCCAAAAAAAAGGAAGAAAATGAGAGAGTTTACCTTTTTTTAGCAGGATTAAACCGAGAGTTTGACGAGGTCAGGTTGCGAATCCTAGGAAAAAATCCTCTGCCCTCACTTCGTGAAACTTTTTCTGAAGTTAGGAGAGAGGAAACTGGGAGGAAAGTTATGTTAAAACCTGATCTAAATGTTGAACTAAAACCTGTTATAGACTCTTCAGCTCTTGTAACAGTGAAGAATGAAGAGGACAAAAAGAAAAGGCCATGGTGTGATCATTGCAAAAAATATTGGCACACCCGTGAAATGTGTTGGAAGATTCATGGAAACCACTAAACTGGAAGAAAAAGGGAGTTGATGATCGTGGCTTTCAATCTCAAAATGGTCAGGCCCTCCAAACAACTTATTTTGATCAGGGGCAGCAACCTTCTCCAGAAACGTCTCTATTTACAAGGGAACAATTGGAAATTCTGCGCAAACTCCTTCAATCTCCACAATTTCGTGCAAATGCACCAAAATCTTCTAATCCTTCTTGTTCTTTTGCTGAAACAGGTACTGTATCATCTGTATCGTCTGCTTTTCTTAGTGTCAATTCCAACCAAATAGATTCTTGGATCATAGATTCAGGAGCTAGTGACCACATGACTGGGAGTTTTCGTTTTTTCTCTACTTACACTCCTTGTGCAGGAACTGATGGTTCCTTCTCTGCAATTGTTGGAAAAGGAACTATTAAACTATCACCATCTCTTGTACTTCATGATACTCTTCATGTTCCAAAGCTCTCTTGTAATCTAGTTTCTGTCAGTAAATTAACCCGTTCTCTTAATTATCATGCTACTTTTTATTCCGATTTGTGTGAATTTCAGGAAAAGGTCTCGGGGAAGATGATTGGCAGTGCTAGAGAATCAGGAGGTCTTTATTATTTAAGACATTTGTTACCTCAGTTATTTCGAAATAAAAATCCATCCTTCTTCCAATGTGAATTTTGCGAAATGGCTAAGCATCATCGATCTTCTTTTCCTTCTCAAAGATATCAGGCTTCAAAACCTTTTACAATGATTCATAGTGATGTTTGGGGACCGTCTAGAATTTCAACAATGTTTGGGAAACTGTGGTTTGTAACTTTTATTGACGATCATACTAGATTGAGTTGGGTTTTTTTATTGAAGGACAAATCTGAGGTTAAAAATGTGTTTGAGACTTTCTTTGTCATGGTGGAAACACAGTTCAATGAGAAAATCAAGATTTTTCGGAGTGACAATGGCCGTGAATTTTTTAATGAACAATTAGGAAGTTTTTTCAGAAAAACTGGGGTAGTACACCAAAGCTCTTGTCCAGATACACCTCAACAAAATGGTATCGTCGAAAGAAAGAATAGACACCTTTTAAAGGTAACGAGAGCTTTAATGTTTACTAGTAAAGTTCCACAACACCTTTGGGGAGAGGCTCTCTTGACTGCCACTTACCTTATTAATAGAATGCCATCTCGCCCTCTTGAATTTAAGACACCTTTTAAAGTTTTCAGAGAAAGTTTTCCTAGTTCTAGGTTAACTACAGATCTACCTCTGAGAGTTTTTAGTTGTACAACATTTGTTCATGTTCATAATCGTAGTAAACTTGAACCGCGGGCTAAGAAGTGTATTTTTGTAGGATATGCCCCAAGTCAAAAGGGATATAAGTGTTATGATCCACATGCTAGGAAGATAATTGTCACAATGGACCTAACTTTCTTTGAGTCGCAGCTCTATTTTACTACTCATCTTCAGGGAGAGTATCATGTAGGTGAAGATTCGTTTTTTGTGATATTGAGGAAACTAGATATCAAGCAAATGAGGAGCCTAATATTACAATAAATACTGATGTGAGAGATGTAGGGGAAGATATAAATACGTGTGATCCAAGAGATGATAAGGACCAAAGTGACTTAAATGATAAAAACTCAGAAATTGAACATGAATCTGTAGTGCCTTCAAATGACAAAAATAAAAATGGGAATAGAGAACAAAAAACAGAAATGCAGGTGTATTCGAGAAGGAACCGAACTCAAGAAAAAAGGACCAAAAATTCTCAACACTGCCAAAAATCAGTCCCACAAGACCTTACTATAATTCAAGGTACTCTTCCAACTGCTCCTATTTCTAATTCCTTAGATCTAGATCTACCTATTGCGAAACGCAAAGGTGTTGGAAATACTTCTAAATATCCTATTTCTATGTTTGTGTCCTACAAAAAGTTGTCTCCTAGTTATTCAGCCTTTACTTCACAACTCTCTAGTGTGGAGATTCCAACAAATGTGCAGGATGCTCTACAAGTTCCCGAGTGGAAGGAGGCTATTTTGGAGGAATTGCGAGCTCTTGAAAAAAATGAGACATGGGAGTTAGTGGATTTACCCGAGGGAAAGAAACCAGCCGGTTGTAAATGGGTGTTCACCACCAAATTCAAATCAGACGGATCCTTGAAAAGGTATAAGGCCCGCCTAGTAGCTAAGGGATTCACACAGACATATGGCATTAACTATCTCGAGACGTTTGCTCCAGTAGCTAAGCTAAACTCAATTAGAGTTTTGTTGACAATCGCAGTAAATCTCGACTGGTTTCTTTAGCAGTTGGATATGAAGAATGCTTTCTTGAACGGGCACCTTGAGGAAGAAGTCTATATGGATCCCCCACCAGGTTTTGAAGGGAAGTACAAGTCAAAAATATGCAGGCATAGAAGATCTCTTTATGGTTTACAACAATCTCCAAGGGCTTGGTTCGAAAGGTTTACTCAATTTGTGAAAAGGCAAGGGTATGTGCAAGGACAAGCAGATCACACAATGTTTACTCGACATTCACTAGAAGGAAAAACAATAGTTCTTATAGTGTATGTTGACGATATCATCCTCACAGGAGATGATGTGGTTGAGATAAAAAATCTAAAGGAACGTCTTGCCTCAGAATTTGAGATAAAGGACTTAGGCCCGCTAAAGTACTTTCTTGGCATGGAGGTTGCACGATCGAAGAAAGGAATTATAGTGTCACAAAGGAAGTATGTTCTTGATCTGTTAAAAGAAACAGAAATGAATGGTTGTAGACCAACTGAAACTCCAATTGATCCAAATCTGAAGTTTGTAAAGGAAGGAAAATTGATTGATAAGGGTCAATATCAGAGATTGGTAGGCAAGTTGATTTACTTGTCACATACTAGATCTGATATTTCCTTTGTTGTGAGCCTAGTCATTCAGTTCATGCATTATCCACGAGAAGAACACCAAGAAGCTGTGTATCGAATCCTAAGGTATCTAAAGAGTTCACCTGGGAAAGGGTTGTTCTTCCAGAAGAATGAGCAAAGAAGTGTTGAGGCTTATACGGATGCAGACTGGGCTAGTTCATCTATTGATAGGAGGTCTACATCTGGATATTGTACATTTGTTTGGGGAAATTTGGTGACATGGAGAAGTAAGAAGCAAAATGTGGTGGCTCGAAGTAGTGCTGAGGCTGAGTATCGATCCATGGCACACGGAATTTGTGAAATATTGTGGCTCAAGAGATTTTTGGAAGAACTAAGAAGACCTGTGAGTTTTCCAATGAAGTTGTATTGTGACAATAAGGCTTCCATAAGCCTTGCTCATAATCCAGTTCAACATGATAGAACAAAGCATGTTGAAGTGGACAGACACTTCATTAAAGAGAAGATTGAAGATGGAAGTGTGTGCATTCCTTTTGTTCCAACAACAGAACAAGTTGCAAATATTTGCACAAAACGTCTTTTCAGAACTACTTTTGAGTCCTTTGTTAGCAAGTTAGGCATGTTTGATATTTACATGCCGACTTGAGGGGGAGTGTTGAATGAGTAGGCAGATTTAGTCATAATCTGCTCCACCATTGAGCTGGCAGATTTGATTATAATTTGCTCCACAAATAAAGCTGGAATCGGTCTCACAGTCAGGCAGGCTTATACCATTACGCTCACGAGCAGAATCTTAGCTTGAGCCTACCTTCGCACACCTCCGTTACTCTTTAGGAGGCATCTGCCCCAGATAAACTACCCACCTCGCAGTGTCCCGCCTCCCCCCGAATGATCGGTGCGGCGGTTAGGCATCCTTAGACGCAAGAGTGTATTATTCTATGAAAATAGTTTAGAGGAAATCCCTTAATTCAAGGATTTCCTAAGAATTAGGGATTGATTAGTTTATTTGGTCTTTACTTGTTCTCTTATAAATACTGTACAAACACTATGAATAAAATATACCTTTGCAGTATCTAAACTTTCATAGTCATTGGTCTCTCATTGGATCAGTGTTCTGATCATCCAGTGTATAATAGTGAAGTACAACTTCTGGTCAATTTAGGAAACAGATAAATGCATCTCTATAAAGTCCACTAGCTATGATGCAACCAGGAATCATGTCCTACAACTGTTGTTGGTCCGAAGATGCAGAAGTGTTGAGACTGAAAACTGAGAAGGCTCATACTGAAGCCCAAATTCACATTAAGAAAAGGCAAATAGAATATAAAACTGTAATACAAATTAATAGATTAAGTATACCTTCTCAGCGTTTGCTTGGGCTTCACATGCTTTGGTGTGCTCTCCAGCATTGAAAGCAGATAAATCAAAATCCGCTGATGGAACCTGTGTAGACCACAGTCGAAGGCTGATTGTGGTTCTGGTCTTATACCCTGGTATGGGAACATCATATGCAACTGCCTTTATATCCTCTCCACCAATCCAATACCTCTTTCCATCTGATCCTGTAGAGACTTTTCCATAGAATTTGATAGAATATGAAACATCATTCCTCATAACTTCCCATGGACTGCCAATCTGCATGGACAACCAACAATAATGAACATCCACATTGCATGAACTGAGTAAAAGTAAATAAGTCATAAAGAAAGAGAAAAAAGGAATATCAGAAGCTCTAAAAACAAGAGGAGAACAGTAAGCGACAAGGATATAAACTATCTAAGGACGTAAACACATGTGAAATCAAGAACTGAATAAGTAATAAGCATACTTCAAGCCAATCTTCAGCCACCTCCTCCTGACCATCTTTTGTAATCCGTTGCTTAAATAAACCATACTTGTACCTAAGTCCATAGCCCCATGCTGGGTAGTTTAATGTTGCCAAAGAGTCCAGAAAACAGGAAGCAAGCCGTCCCAAACCCCCATTTCCAAGAGCAGCATCTGGCTCCTGTCAATAATTATTCAAAAATTAACAAGTAGTCAACTCCAAATAAAAACATAAAGACACAACAAGTATGGCATGTATGGCTTCTGAATATTATATAACAGTCGATGCACAAAGTCACAAATGAATACACATAGTCCAACTGTTGTTGAGTAAAACACAGAAGAACTTGGAAAACTAGGTTTTTTCTGATGCGTGAAATAAAAGTCACACTGACCTGAGAAGCCACATTTTCTAGATTGTGGCCAAGGTTTTTCAAAGCTTCCGCAAATGCACCAGTAAGCTCCAGATTACCAATTGCATTTAACAATGCTCTACCCTAAACAGTAGATAGGGCATAAATTAAACTCAGCTCGCAAAGAGTTGTTTGTGCATAAATTTCAGAAACTCTCATGTGTAACAGTAAATATACAGTATTTGTCAGCAAATATCAAACGGATTAATTTCTTACTAGATATAATTTAAGGTCACTCTGCACAGTCATACAAAAGAGCAAAAGAGAAAGTAAGAATAATGAGATACCTGCAGAAATTCCATGGATAGATAGTACGCTTGCTTCATGTTCAGCTTTTCATAAATATCATACGTAGCATTCCAATTAATAAGGAGCGAATCACGAACACTTTGAGCTGTTGCAAAGAATGCCTTAGGGAGCTCAAACCTTTCAGGAGAGAATACAGGTGTGAATTCTGCATGGTATTTGATACTTGAGGTAATAGATGCGGCATCAGGAGCAAAAGAACTCAGGTCGCTCTCACCACCTATATATATGTCAAGCAATGGAATAAACATAAATCATGTAAGTAATAAATTGGAAGGAACTAATGGAAATACAATCGTGTACAACAAGTTCAATGGAATAAACATAAATCATGTAAGTAATTCCTAAGATCCATACATCAAGTTTCTGATGCTTCATTATTATATACTCCCTCCATACATCTTTTATACCTTTTTGAAGTGTCGGGTCTCTTTTTTTATGTGAGATAGTTTGACTCGGCACAGAGTTTAAGAAAGTAAGGAGGACTTTTAAAACATGTGGTCCAAAATGAATGATAGAAATTTGTGTGGCTGTAAATCATTTCATTAAGGATAAAATAGATATTTTATAGTTAAATTGTTACTTAATATAAAAATGTGTCATTCTTTTTTCGACTGACTAAAAAGGAAAGTAAGTCACATAAATTGGGACAGAGGGAGTACTATTTAGTAAGTCTTCCAATTTCAATATCCTACCTGGCAAGTCTAAGACCATAAAATTTCAAAAACTACACACTTGTTTAATTTAACACCACAAGATTCAAAATTCTCCATTAATATCATAAGCTCTGAGGTCAGTCAAACTAAGACACTTAAATTGGGAGTACAAAATGAATAAGAAGTCACCGAATACTGCAAGAGTGCTTTGAACAAACATAAAATTTGATCAATAACAAGATTGGGAGGTCCAAACAAACTTTTTTTTCTAACCCACGAAATGTAGAGGCAGATGGATCTAATGGTTTCAACACACGAGTCCATGTATTGAAAAAAGTTTATGTATAAAATGTTGGTTCATCTACCCTACTTGGAGTGCACATTTTGAATATTGAAATAGTATATTTAATGATATGGATTCGATACCAAATTTTGATATTGAATCAAATTGCAGAATAGTAAATTAATACATGAAAATAAAAGTGAGACCTTGTTCAGTAATGGGATGGTGAATTTTCTCACTCAAGGTATTGTTGACATGGAAACAGCGTTTGGGTCTCCGAAAATGGGAGGTTTTGGTAAGGAATAATTTGGAGCTTGTGTTTCTAGAAGTGAAATGGATGAATCTGGAATTGGAGCTGTAATGGTTGAACAAGTGTGCTCCATTTGCAGTCGCCATTTTGTGCTCTCTATGCAGATCTAGCTTTTCGAATGAGAGTGATAAGAGAGTGAGGATTGTGAATTATTTTATTGATGAAGATTGGAGAAGTCAATTATTGATTCATCATACACACAGGAATTAAGTGTGTTGTGTTGCGTCCTCTTGTGGAAATGTCACCCTTTTTTCATTTATCAATGAAATCACGAAAATCTCCTGCACTACTCCCCTGTTCTCTCTTATATTTGTCCATTTCCCACAAATTACTGACTTAATTACTTGCCCATACTCTAAGCTAGCGTTTGATCATAATTTTCTAAATATTCTTGACAAATATTATTTGGGTGAAATTTGGGTAAAATTTCACCATGTGTTTGGCCATAGTATTTGGGAAATATATTTCACTTTTTTAGAAAAATATGATTTATACCCATAAGTTTTAAAAACTATCAAAACTAACCATAAGTTTGTATTACAAGTCAATTGAATCTTCGTTGCAACAATAACAAATAGTGTCCATGACACTAGAGCAATGTGGTAGTTTGGAGTGATTGCAACAAGCATCATTACATACATCGTGAAGTAGACAAAGCACATGACTTTGTTACCCTGAGCCGATTGTTCATCATTTTCATCAACAACCATATCATCACTAGAAAACATAGCC
>JAJOOO010020471.1:0-32205 GCA_029582685.1 Solanum piurae
ATTATGTATTTTAATTGTCTAAACCAATGTAAAACTAAAGAACAAATATTCAATATTATTGTCATTCTTAGTGTTGAATTGATTTCCTTTTTGCATTAGTATTAATTTGATTTTGATTTAAGTTTTATTATAATTATCAACATCTATGAACTATAATCTTTATTGAACTATTACGAATTCTAAGTTTTAAACTTGAAATAATATATTAAAAGATAAAAACAATGAAATAGTATAAGAAATATTTTAAAATTATATCAAAGTAAATATTTTTATGTATAAAATAAAATTATAAAATTGCAGATATAATGTCGGGTTGGTTTGGTCTCGGGTTGGGTTTTTTTAGTTAAAACCAAACCAACTCAAATATAGTCGGATTTTTTTTCCAATACCAAACCACTAGTCGGGTTTTTTTTCCGGTTTGACTCGATTTACGACTTGGTTCGGTTTTCGATTCGGTTTTGTACACCCCTAATTAGAGGTATATTTTACTGAACTCGTTTATTAATGATATTTTGGAATTAACTCACTGTAATAACAAAAATAGTTTTTAGCAGCAATAAATATACACATTAAAAAAAAAATTACTCTCTTTACCGATATCAATATATTGTCACTGGATTTGATGTCACTATAAATTTTAGGGTCATTTACAAATAGTGTTAAAAATGGAATTATTAGGAGTAGTAATTGTCTCTAAAAAAAATTAGTGTATCATTTTTAGTGTGGTGTATACTATTAAAATGAATAAGTAAAAAAAATAATAATCTATTTTTAATAAATTGGCTACCTGCACATTAATTGATTAATTGTCATATAATTGTTGCAACCTGCACATGTTTACTGCGCATGCATGAGGTAGGTATCGTTTCTTGTATTTTTCAACTGATTTTATGATATTAATTACTATAATATAGGTAATAGATGTATTAATTATAATTATATATAACCTCCTAAAACTAAAAGTGTGATTTGACTCACGTTAATAACTACTCAATCGGTTTAAAAGAATTCGTCTGTTCAAGATTTTAAATAAAATTAGGAAGTAGGTAAGAATAAGTATTACTCTCCTGTTCATTTTTATTTGTCCACTATACTATTTAGGATGTCTAACGATATTTGTTTAGTTTATAAAATCAATAAATAATTTACCATTTTGTGTCTATTTTACCGTTACTATTAAATATCATTCATTTTTTAATGTTTAAATGATTTATATTTAATAAAGGCGATTTAGTAAATTTATTGTTTTTTAATCCCTATATTAAGTTAATATTTGACAACTATTATTGAACAGAAGAAGTAAAAATTAGTGTTTGTTTATTAAATGATATTTTGGTAGGTGAACTGGTGAAGTGAAATTAGTGTTGCTAACGCTATAGTATAATCCCATTAAATTCTTATTGGGCTAATTTGGGCTCGTTTATATTGAGCCTGAGCCCATAAATCCATGAACTAAATTTATACTCGAAAACTTTTTTTTTCATTGGGGTTGGGGTGGGGTGGGGTGAGGGATTACAGAACCTAAAGGAGTATGAGTCATATATTTCACGGAACGCGTTCTTGGCAAGGTTGTATGTCTTTTTTCAATCTACTCAAGTCTAACCCTCTTAGACCCCATTAGAGACTCTAACCATAGAGCACGTAGATTCCAAAAATGCATAATTTTTGTACGTACGTAATTGATTAATAAAGTGATTTGATATTTGATGATAATTTATATAGATTTTTTACATAACATTTAATTAAACGACATCACATAAATTAACATCAGTAAGCATTTCAGAAATTAGCTTGGGAATAGTTTAATTGGGTGGTAATATAAGGGAAAGCAAATCCCTAATTGAATTTGTTCAGTCTTTTCATATTAATACTTTCTCATGATAGGATGAATAATTTGTTTTTTTATTTCTTGATAACAGAAAAAGATTTCTAGTCAAGACTCAAGATTATAATTTGGAGATTCTTTTAGTCAAATGTTCTTTATTTTTTAAAATTATGTAATTAAAACAGGATAATCAGTTTGAAACGAATAAAGTATTATTATTAACCGATTCAAAATTAAAGGTAAAATATTTTTTCTTCAAAGTCAAGTCAATTCTGGATGCTGTTTACTTTTCTGTGTTGGGAAAATATAATTAATTTAATTAGCGGTGAATGGTCACAATTAATTTCACTATAACTTGATTAATGGAATTTGCCATCTAGTCAAGTAAATGAATCAATAGTCTATTGATACCATCTTTAATTTAGAAGAGATAGAAGCATCTTGGACTTTGAGATTATAATGGTTGAATTAGTTTATCTCATCTGAAAGATGAGATAAAATAATCTCAAATTGAATGAAATAAGGCGGAATATCTTAGGATTGAAGTTGAGATTAGATTTATAGTGAATTTAATGGACAATTTAAATTTATCTGAAATAAATCTAGGGAAAAGGGTCTGAAAAATACTTCAATTTTGGCCGAAATTGTTGTTACGATTTTACCGGCCTGCACTATTTAATAGTGTATTTTAAAGGTATATATGTGCCCACGTGGACACATTACTATTTAAAATGATGCAATATTTATGATGTCCACGTAGGCACATATATACCTTTAAAATACACTATTAAATAGTATAGGGGGTAAAAGGTCATTTCCAAAGTTTGGTATCGTAACAACAATTTCGGCCAAAGTTGGAGTATTTTTCATACCCTTTTCCCATAAATCTATGATGTCAACTAAAACATTATAAACTAATCTCAAACTTAATCCTAAAGTATTACACTTTATTTTGTGTACCAAAGTACTCCCATAAAAGTACAAGTCATGTCTCAATCTCAGTGTGGCTGATCATCCTCTTCTCAGTGTACTCCTCCATCCCAAAATAAGTATTGCTTTAACCAAAAGATTAATTATAAATTAATTATCGCTTTAAAAATTCCAGATAAAAAACAGCACTAATTGTTTTCAATTATACCCTTATATTAAGGGATTACTTCTTAATAACGCTCAATTCTCAAGAAACAACTAATTATAAATAAGAGTAACTTAGTAAACTATACCTTATAATTTATTATTTTTCTAAATGAGTATGAAATTTCACTAACTAAAGCGACACTTATTTTTGAGACGGAAAAGTGTTAAGGAAGAAAAACTGAAAACCACAGTCAAAAATAAAAACAAGAAAAACAAAAGATAAATGGTCAATAAGCTATGAGTTCACACTTGTTCACATATGTTAACATCATCACTCACTCTGAAATACTATATATATATATATATATATATATATATTTGTAGGATATTTCTCTTTTTTGCTAGCTCTGGAATAAATTCTCCTACATAATTAAGACATCCTAAAAATCGTTGTATTTCTTGTTTGGTTGTTAATTTGTCAGGAAATTCCACAATCTTTTTTGAGATGTAAGCTTGTAATTCGAATATATACCTACCCCATTACAATTTACATCTTGGAAAGAAAATGATATTTCAAGATTGTCAAAGTCAGTAATTTGTTTTACATTCATTTACAATAAGAAAAGAGGAATATTTTATAGTGCCAGATATCCAATAATCTCACTTGTTTATTAGTCATCAACAATAATAAAGAGGAACATGTGTTATGTGTATCTTTCAACTTTCAAAGTTGAGAAGATTTGTAGCAAATGATTCAAAATGGAGGCTCAATCAGACAGATAGGTGACTTACCCAACATTATTTATAAGTTTTTGATTCGACTTGCCACCAATAGAAATTTTTTTCTTTCTGTTTTCGACTCTTCCTCTTTAATAACAATGTGATATTCTATACTTATAAAGAAGAATACATGAAGATCATGTTTGAACCATAATAATATGTATCCTTTATCAATCATTTTAACTGATTTTAAGAGATTTTGATCTTAATCAATGTTTTTTTTTAAAAAGCAACAGTATACATATGAAGAAGTTGAAATCTAACTCCAATCTTAATTTACTAAAATTTCAGTTGGAATTCATAATAAGATAAGTTTACTCTTGTTGTCCAATTGAGATTTCCACTCATTTCTGAGCTATATTCCTACAAATGGAAGAAAAAGGCACTTTAATGTTCCAAATTCAAGAAACTAACAAACAACAAAACCATCTGGGGGAAAAATAAGCAAGTGGATACATCCAAAGCAGGAGTTCTCATAATTCCCCATGCAATAGTAATCTTAAGCATAAGCAACACAAAAAACAGCAGGATTTACATACAACAACGGAAAAATAAATCGTAAAGATCACTATCCCTCAACGAGTAGAATACTCTTCATTAGATATCTAAAAGTTGAATTTGGCATTTCAAAAAGAAGAGAAGAGGCAGAGGTTGATGTTGTTTCTGACTTGACTTGTCAGGTTCGTTACTGCTGATGCTGCTCATATATCTGCATATAAGTCTCAGAAAGCGCAACCATCTGGGGAAGAGTTTCAGAAACATGTAGGTCTTGCATCTCATACCTGCATCAGTTTAAAGTGTTAGGTTACCAAGTTAACAGAATAAACCACTTCTCTATTTTCCTTCTTTTTTTTTGTGTGTGTATGTTGGTTTGGGGTGGGGTAAGAGTTCATATTAGAAACACATAAAACTTAGTGATATGAGCTGTGTAACTAACCAAAGTTCTTCTGATTTTCGTTGGACAAACACTCTGTATGATCCTTCGCCTGGCTTTCCATCATGAACAATATTAGCAATCAAATCATATTTTGAGCGAAGTTTCTCATTCTCCTTTGGTGCTGGCAGGGGAATATAATCCTTGAGCTCTAGATTCTTCACAGGGAAGTTCACTGAAAAAAGACCCATGAAACTTCACAAGTCACGGGATAGAAGCCTAACAATGCAGTTCCTAAGTCTACTGTAAATACTCAAGGTTAAAAACCTTTTGTGTTATATCTAGTTTTGTTTTTAACTCATCCACAGCCCTTTCCCTGCTCTACCTAGCTGTCTTGTGTGGAGAACGAAGTAGAAATGGGACAACTCTAACAAGTAGATTTAGAAAAATATCTTCATCAGGAAGAAAAAATTACACATCACAGTCCCAGCAGGGAAGTAAGCCTGCAAAACTGAACCCCTCATCACTCGGCTCTCCACCCCCTTCTTAAATGTGCCCGCATGTGGAGGATTTGGAATCAGAAAGAACAATTCTAACAAGCAATAAAAACTTCAAATTAACAAAATCTAGAACTTCAAACCCCTTGCTCCTCCCCACCACCCACCCCTCGGAAAAGGTTTACTGATATTCAAGTGTAAAAGAGGCTAAATGACATCCTAATCTACAATAAGTTCTAGTGTATGCTAAATGACCAGACTGTACAAAACAACTTGATATCATGTCCAACCAAAAATAGCAATTTGAGGGATGAGAATTTGATGGTATGACCTAGTTAGGGGGAATTAGCGAGCTAGCAAGAGTATTGATGAGGCTTTTACATCCATTGGGGGAGAGCATATTAGTGATATAGTTGGAGAATTTACAAGGCGTCTACATCCATTATGAATTAAATGTCTTGGTAATTTCATTCAATTCAAGGATATTATCAATAATAAGTACTCACCAAGTGTAGGATTTTTCTCCATGAAGAAATTGTTCTTTGTAAACCTACGCATGTGGAGAATTAGATACTTTGGCAATTTTGTCACACGGTATCTCATCCTTGCTATACGGGGTCTTACAACTTCAGTGACAGTATCACCATCAAACTTCTTTAGTATGTTGAATAATGGAACCTGCATTTACAAAAATCAAGTATAAATTTGTGATGCATCATACTATAGAAAGGATGCAGATAAGGATGCACAACACTCGGAGACGAAAGCTTCCAGATTTTGTGTACCATATTAGACATAGTTCAAAAGCAGGTGACCCAGCTCATCACATTGAACACAGCTCTAGATGAGTAGCATCTTCCTTACTTCCCCAAGGTTATAAGATGAAGGAAAAAACAGGTAAAAGAGAGCACAAATAGATCATGATTCATGAATGTGTCTATATAGGCATCTGCACAGCAATATTGAACTGTATCACTAACAAGCATAGTCCTCCAAATCAAGTTAATTAAAATTCAAGAGATTTCAGTATCTCACCTCCGATTCAAAGAATGTCAAAGACAACTGAAGGGCATTAAATTTGGGGTTGAGAAGGAGAGATTCTTCTTCCCTTTAATTTCTCTTCTTTCCATACACTTCACTTTCTTTGTCTATGTTTTTTCCAGCTTTTGTCACCTTTTCTCACTTTACTTCTTCGCCCTCATACTTTACCTCTTCTCACTTAACTTCTTTGCTCTCATACTTTACCTCTTCTCACTTAACTTCTTTGCTCTCATACTTAACCTCTCCTGTGGTATGTCCTCCCTTCCCCAACACACAAGGCCAACATCCAGACTACCATGTTATTTATTTTTTCTAAGTTATATTCCGCATTACACCTGATGTATGAGGTCATGATCTTCAAAAACTTACATCTTATTTCTCTTTGCTCTTTTAGTTCTCAGCCACTTCTGATACATTTATTTAGTTACAATATTTAACTGATGAATAATTAGTCAGTAGACCAAAGATTGCAATACTCTGAATATCAAAATGAGATAGGTTCATTAGTTTCCTGTGATTAATCTTGAACAGGGACGGGATAACACGGCTATAGTTTCAAGAGCCTTCCTTTCATTTGAGTAATGGTCAAGAATTATTGCAAGAAGATAAATTTATTGTAACGCGGGTAATACAGTTGTCCTTGCAGATATTACTCTAAACTGTTTCTAACTAATATCAAGTGAATGAAATATCTGAATCAGAGGAGAGGTTCTTTTCTTTATTTAAACTAAAGAGGTAGTCGAGTTTTAACCAGCTAGAAAGGACACTCCCAGTAATTAACCCAAAACTTAGGCACATCTACGTAATTTCATTCACCTCAGATAACTCAACAATCTAATTGAACACTATAAAACTCGATAAACGAACTTGGTGAAGAACAGTAAGCATTTTTTTTTTCAAGTGCAAACTATTTCACAGACTAGGTGCAATCTTTTTCTTTTGAGAAAGGTAACCATTTGTATAAAACTAGGTGCAATCTTTTTCCCTCAAGGAACAACTCGCTCTCACCTTTTCTTAGCTGACATCTAGACACTTGTATTTCAGCATGTGCACAAAAGTTAGTACAATGATACATTCAACATGGGAAAACTCCAATACGATGACCATCCATTCACCACAAACTGTCAACAAGGGGAAAAAAAGGCAAAACCATTCCAATGATAATCACAATAAAAAATTTGAACTTAAAAAAGAACCTGGGGAATAATATTCTTTTCCATGACATCTGTAAAAAGAGGAGGTGGTGGCAAATCAAGTCCAAGCATTATGAAAGGCATTCTGCTAGTTTCCATGCCAATATTGTGAGATTCATGTTCACCATCCTCCCCATTCTCCCTCTTTTCAGCAATAGATCTATTATGCATCTCTTTCACAACCTCCAATTCCCCCTATGAGAAAAAAGCATCATATGTTAACAAAATAATGATCAACTAGGATATTTTTAAATGTAGAAGACAGTTATCTTTTTGCAGCAAACCTGAAAGCACCGATGGATTATGCTACTGCCTTTTTTGGAACTTCTAAGCTCCGTGTGAAGGGTATTCAGGAGCCATGACATAAATTCAACAGGGTCAGACTGGGCACCTATCCGAAAACGTTTTTTACTAGCTTTCATAACCGCTTGCAAGAACTCATGCGGACTGACCTGCAACAACATTTAGTCAAAATAAGAAAACCATGAAGAACAGACAAACAATGAATTCAGCAATGCTAATATGCACCTGTCCTTTAAAGTTCCGTGCGTGCCAAATCTTTCGGGTAAGCTCTCCAAATCTATGAACAAGAGGAGATCTATTGTGTTGATAATTTTCAGGGATAAGAAAGAAGTTTCTCAAGGGAGTTACTCGCATCAAAGACTGAATCGTGACATTGACAAAATCAGTCTCCTTGATGTTATTCACCCCAACCTAACATATACCCCAGCACCAAAAGATTAGCATTTAGACTAAAGGGAATATAGTAGCTTTAACAAATAAATATGACATAAAGAAGTGCAGTACCGTTCCAGGAAGATAATCAGACCCATCAAGTGCCCTAGACCACTGTCGACTCTTATCGAGCTGCTTAACCTGTTCCTGAGTAAATCTGTCAAATAAAGACAAAGCAAACAAAAAGGGTGAACCGCAGTCATATATTACAAGAAGGATCCCAGCTTATCGATACAGGTGCATTATAAATATATAACAATACAAAGCAAAAATTAAGTGATAGCAACTGAAAAGTGATCTTGACAAACCTTGGATTCAGAACATGTATAATGTCATCAAGCGATGGATCTATGACTTCATATCCATCAGGAAGACAATAAACTTTCTCTGTTCGTAAATTGATGAACACATGGTGTCCTGCTTCAAGACTGTGTGTATACGCATGGGATTTTGGTCCCCTTCCTTGAAAATATTTCCCACAGACTAAACATGCATACACATTTAAATTTGTGAGAGAGACCGAACAAAATTTCTCGAAGTCAAAATCCAATACCTGCAAATGTAGATAATATGTATTAAAGGGGATATACCAGACAAAAAAAAAATGAGAGAAAGAGGGAACCATCTGTCTTAGTACGTGAGCAAAACCAAATTTGTTTACTGTTGAAATAATCAGTAGAAATGCATCAAGTGTAACAAAATTTAGTTTGATATTCAATTACTATAGGTCATAAGGCACTTTCTTTATTAGGAATTACCATCAGACACTTAAACACAAGTCACAAAAGTATCAAGCTATTGACACTTAAATAAACAGAAGGCAAGTTTTTAAAACCAAAACAAAGAATGGAGAAGCATCTCGGAACTTCAGTACCACTAGGATGAAAAGCTGTCACAATTACGCTATGCAATATAAATTTCGGAATTCCACCATTAGATGTAAGATCCCAGAATAGACATCTGTGGTTGCAGGATGAATTATAATAGATAAAACTGTTTCAGAAAAAGTGAATCATAATGTTACCTGTCTATTCACAGTATCAAGATAGGGGCAATCCCTCCTAATCTCAATTGCACGAGTTTGCTTCCCTTGGCTTCTACCATCATCCTCATCTTCTTCGTCGTCAGATGAGTAGCCATTTTGCTCCTTGTCTCCACCATTATTTATAACTTGCTCAGTAATGTGTCCTTTCCCACCAGCATCCTCGTCGTCTTCATCATCATCATAAGATGCAAGTGGAAGAAGTGGATTCTCGAAAGCAACTGGTGGAAGAGAGGGAGACGACTGATCCATTACCTTCTGCCGTTTTGCATTCGACTCCTCAGGCACCATGCCATCTTCTACTTCTCGCTTCTTTGTCATTCTCTTCTCACTTCAAACTATTTAAGATTCACTGGAAATGATAAAATTTCAAATCAGTTGCCAAACATCAGAAACGATTCAAAGTGATCCAAAAGATGTTTTGAAACAGACGATAAAAGTTTAAACTTGCAAATATAATTAAGAGGAATATTATTTAGCAAAGTAAAAAGATAGACAAACCATTAATTTAAAAATCAATGTAATGATTTTGACTAGATTCATTTTATTTTACATCTTCAAATCTAAGAACAGCACTGAAGAATCAAAAAAATAAAATAAGAGCAGTACTTCTGCAAAATTGCTAACCTACTTTAAAACAATTAGAGAAACATAACAAATTCAAAAGAACTTGAGGAGTACTTTGTTGGGGAAAGAAGCATAAAACAAACTGACACCCATTTGAGTGTTGTTATCATCTGTTTTTTTCTGATTACTCAAGGTAAACAGGAAGGAAAAAGGAAAAAGAACTCTTTAACTCATCAAGGAACTCATTAACTCTCATCTCTTTTTTCTTGTGTCCTCTCAAGAACAACAGTCACGGTCTGCAAGTTGTCTCTCTATCTAGCCACACACATTTTTAGGCAAGACATTTATACAATTCTCACAATCTTGTAAGCACCAAAACAAACACTAAAGGCATTACCTCCCATCTCCTAGGTCCTACCCCTCTTAACTCTGGCTAAGTGATTGATGATACAATACAGCATACTTGCACTAAAATATTATCAATATTTCCTTCTCGGTGACATCACAAGAATCAAAAAGGTTAATTGGTACACCCCGATAGAACAGAATAAAGTATAAGTTACCCTTATTACTACCACACAGAAACCGAGAGTAGTGCATATACTGGCACTTTTAGTTTGCAACTGTAGCATAAATTAGTGGACCCATAAGCTGGTGTTGGTATAGCATGATCAATGAATAAGGTGAATACGATGGAAATATATCAACATCATGAAAAAAGAACAAATGTAAGAACTAAGGCTGATATTGCAGGATCAGAAGTCCCAAGGAAGGCACATATTTGACATGCTTAGCAGTTAGCACAGAGGAAACATGGTTGAGATATGTAACAACCATGCTATTGCAGTCGTGCTTTTTTTGAAATGTAGAAAAAAGTTATATTTTTATGTTTAATAAACAACAACAGCTACAACATATCCAATGTAATCCCACATTCCTTATCTCTACCTCCGTAGAACAAAAACATTATTTTTCTTAATATGACACAAGGTTCAAAGAATAACTCAATGTCATTTTTCCTTTATCCTTTTGTCACATGTATCAACTCGAGAAGGATCAAAGACGTTTAAGAACCTCCTGACTGACCAATCATACTTTGGGAGCAGCTACCATTTGGTAATTCCATGTGAACTAAAAGTAATAATTTTGAAGATTTTTGTCTCCTCATAAGAAAAGCATCACATGCAATGTGTACATATCACCTACTAAAATCTAGAAATGCACCGCATCCACCAAAGCTCGGAAATTCCCACAGCTTTATCATTTTCCAGCTATTTTCTACTCTCTTACTTTAATCTTTTGCCTTTTGCTCCTTGTTACATCTTCTTCAACAATTTACTTAGTAAGTCCTATCACTTGGTGGCGGAGCCAGGAATTCAAACAAGGGTATTTAAAAAGAAATATTTTATGCCACGGGGATTCAACAATATGTGGAGAAGAGGTTGAGACAGTTGACCATCTATTTTTACAGTACAGGATAACAACCCAACTTTGGAGGATTTTTATCAGCCACAGGGGTGTTGTTTGGACTATGCCTAACAGAATCACCCACCTCCGCTACAGTTGGGAAGAGGTAGGTGGGGGAGCTTCAGACAGAGATAGATGGAGGATTGTCCCAGCCTGTATCTGGTGGACAGTCTGGAGAGAGAGAAATGCTAGATGTTTTGATATCAAAAGTTGTGATCTTCAGAAGATCAAATTGAACTGTATCAAACTTTTTTGTTTCTGGTGTAAACAGATGTACTTAGAGGATACTGAGTCAATTATTGAGATCCTAGGCTCTATTTAGAATTTAGATTCAGATATCCTGTTTTGTTGATAAGTTGTAATTATGGTTTTCAGTACAACCCATGTACTGGTTTTTGTCAATACATACGAATGTAACCTTTCTCAAAAAAATTCAGATATGTGCAAAAAAAAAAATTATTTCTACTCTATTTCCATATTATAATATTTCAACTAAGGAGGACCTCCTTGCATCCCTCTGCCTCCGCCACTGCTATCAACTGAAGGCCAACACATAAAGCTGCAAAACACTTAATAGGAACCCTCTAACGCTACAACCAGAATAGCAATTTGTTGCCAGAAAATTTAAAACCAAAAGCTGCTAACATCAACCGAGAATTGAAAAAGCAAGGTGCTAAATAGTAAATACTAATTCCACATTCCCCAACTCCAATAATATGGAATCTAGTTCATTTCCTCAGGTAAATAGATCAAATTGGTATATGGGTCTCAGTTGCAAGAAGCAGTATCAATACTATATGTCCAAATTACTTCGAAAACATACCCAATAACACAAGAACTAAGATACCCAAAAACAAATCCCTTTTACTTATCTCCTCTAAAAGATTGGATAAAACAAAACACAATTTCAAGGATTTGAGAATTACAAATATTGCAGCTAAAATGTAGAGTGAGAATAAAACCTGGAAAATCAACGTTTTGGATACAATTTTTGCAGAAAGCCCGAGAAGAAGAAGAAGAAGCAGAAGCAAAGAGCCGATACAATTTTGTTTTATTTTATTTGTATTTATATTTTACAGTAGCGGTTTGGGTTTACGGGTTCGGGGCAGGATTGATAGGCCTAAAGCCCTAACCCAATCTCCAATTGGAACTTTTTGCTTAGTTAAAAAAACAAACATATTCTCTTTTCGAGTTGTGGAAGCCGTTTTGTTGTTGAAATCTTTTTTTAAAAGAAATAGAAATTACTAGTTTTAGAATCTAGTTGGACAAAAAAAGAGTTTTTAAAGCGGTTGTGTGAAGGTCGTCGTTCATTGGGGCTTCGGTCGCCGGCTTCCCTGTCATCAGGTCACTAACTTCCTTGACCTTCCGGCACTGGGCAGGCGTCAGCCCCCATACATGGTCTTAATGTAATTGTAAAATGAGTCATTCGGGATAACTCAATTGGTTTGGAGGGATCAATTCCCCTTCAATGTCCTCTGAGTCGAATCTGCCAAATAGGACTTGTTAAATTAGGTGGAGAATGTTATGTTCCAATTTTTTAGATTTATATTGAAATATTTCATTACTCCTGTTAAAAAGAACAAGAATAATTAATATGAAATGAAAATGAAGCAATAATTGTTTTCGGCAAGCGCATGTAATCAATTTTAGGCTCCTAATTAAGACATAATCAAAGTTTATAAATTCTTATAAGTATAATGGATTTAAAATTAATTTTGATAATATGTTTTTCAATCGCTCACTTCATTATTTGAGAATAAAATATAATTAAAACTCGTTAATGGTAAGAAAATGAATACATTTTTAATTTTTTTTACATAATAAAATTCTTAAAATATTAAGGAGTAATGTTTTACATCCATTTGAAGAAAATTGACCATATCATATTCTAGAAGTAATATACGATGAGGATTTGCATGATCTACGTTGGTAAGATTCATCTGGTGATGACTAAAATATCAAGTATATTTTTTACAAAAACTGTAGTGTTATTACATGTTATATTTTGAGTTTACTTTTTAATTACATATTTTTGTTAATAACTCGATCATTATTCTAAAAACGGTTAAAAGCCAGAAATATTCCCAACAATTGAATATGGCTTTAAAATATTATTTTTTTCACTTATTGAACCAAAAATGTTCTCAAGGTTATCTTTTGATTTAAATATGCCCCTAAAGTTACTAGTTGACTAGATGTAGCTTTATAAAAAATCACGTTATATGATTAGTTCAACTACTAATTCAATGTGAATTAAGTCGCCCAATTCATATATCAAAAAGAAAATACATCATCCACTATATCTTACATTCGTTTTTTTGGCACATAATAACAACCTTAAGTGGACTACAAAATGGCGTCTTCATCTATGTGTTGTAGCTGTGGAGTCTAGGAAAGGTAGAATATACATAAACCTTAGTCCTACCTCGTAGAGGTAGAGAAGCCATGACCCCATACATTGACGCGCAAACCTCTTAGTGCACCATATAGAAGTTAAAACTCATACTAAAAAGAAATGTTCTTTAAAAAAGGAAAACTTACAAACAGACGGCATTTACATTGAAAGGGTGGGATATTCACCCTATGTATGAAATCTAAAAGAAAATGGTTAAGGAATACACAAATCCAAGTTGATCCTAATGCTACTTTTTTAGTACAAGGCACTTCATATTTTGATCTCATTCCTACTCTATAGTTATTTCCAAGATAGTGGTAAGTCTGGGTTTCTTGTATCTCTTTAGATACAGAGAAGAACATACAACACTTACAGATGACATTGCCATGCATGCACCAGCTACCCATGGTGGCAACTCCAGTTTTAGAAAAGGGAAGAAAACCCCAGCAGCCACGGGGATGGCAATCACATTGTACGCCATGGCAAAGATGTAATTCCACCTAATCCGCGCAAATGTCTTTCTTGAGAGGTCTATGGCAATGATGACATCCTCCAAGTTGCTCCTCATTAACACGTATTCTGCAGCTTCTATTGCAATATCAGTTCCTGCTCCAATTGCCATACCAACATCAGCAGCAGCTAATGCAGGTGAGTCATTGATCCCATCACCTACCATAGCAACTACACTGCCTCCCTTTTGAAATGAACGGACGACCTCAGCTTTCCCTGCTGGCAACACCTCTGCTCTAACGTCCTGAATACCGACCTGCAATTCAAAACGGCATACAAGGGGTCATACATTTAGCCCAGAATTTGAGGGGCGACCTTACCACTTCTCCAGAAATTGCACCAACAAAAATTAACAGTACTACATCTATCCATCCCCTGTTTAAGCAAACTACATTTACTTCAGCTGACTGGATGACATCACACATTTTTATCCTCATACCCCCACCACCACCCCTAAAAAGAATAAAGAATATCTCTCTCTGTCTCTCTCAATTTTTTTGAAAGCCAGTCCACTCAAGGAAGACAAACTGAAGGCCGCAAATTACTAAAAGAAAATCATCTTTCAAAGAAGAAATGGTAAAAGCATGTAGAGTTCTTCTCACTCTGACACAAGGAAGTCTGACTCGAGTAATCCTAATAGTTCCACAATGCAGTGGCATCAAAGAAGGCTCGGTAGAACAAAGCATCAAACTATTCTTATTTCATCTTTCAACAATTGGAACTTATTTAAAGCTGGTTTCAGGAGTGGATAATGATATCTTACATGCTAATCAAACAAGGGGACAGGAAATTGAAGAAAGAACCCTAAGTGATGACTTTTGGAAATTAAATTAGGTTACCAAATCCCCAGTTTTGTAAAACTAATATTACAGTGTAGAAGAAAATTTTGATCACAAGGAGGAAGATTCAAACCTCCTTAGCAACTGCACGAGCTGTTCTCCAATTATCACCAGTAACCATGATTGGTTTGACACCCATTTTTATAAGGCCCTCTACAACAACAGCCGCTTCTCTCTTTAGTGGGTCTGCTATCCCCAGAGCTCCTATGACAATATTATCCTGAGCAACAAGAATGCCAGTTCTTGCACTTTCTTCCAACTCTACCACAAAATTCTCTACATTGGAAGGTATAGTTATCCCATTTTCGGTAAGAAGCTTCCGGTTTCCAACCTGTTCATGGGCATAAAGATGAGAAATAAAGACTTTTTCCTGATTAGAGACTAAGAAATTAACCACCTCTCCAAATTTGTTAACATCATGTTATTGAAAACTCACCAAAATCCATTTCCCATCTATGGAGCACTGTATTCCTTTCCCAGGCAAAACAGAGAAATCTGATACATCATGAAGCCATCCAGAAAACTTAGCCTGTTCACTGTAAGCCTGAAACTCGCTGGTTTTAGAAGGCTCGTCAAAGAAATGGAAATGACGAGCGTATTCCAGGATGGCTTTAGCCAAGGGGTGTTCACTGCTAGCCTGCATCATAAGCATACCCCTTAGATGATATGTAGCTAGAAGAGAGAAAATTGCAGTAGTTTTTGTAACTTTAGAACATTTGTTTTAAAAAGAAACTACTCCCAGTTCCACTTTACATGACACACTTACATTTGAAGAATCAAACAACTCTTTTTACCACAACTCTTACATATACTTAAATATTTTTAATTATAAACTAGTTCTAAGCATGTAAACAAACTTCTTCATTCTTATAAAAATGGAGGGAGTATGAGTTTTAATTGGTGACAACATTTGGCACAAATGACTGCTTTTAGTAATAAATAGAGGATCCTAAAAGCTCTTTCGAGAAAAAACTTTCAAGTGGTTGCTTGATAGTTAAAAAAAGGAGAAAAGAAATACTGAAATCTTAATGCACTGAGACTGATTAAAAATATCAGGTGAAGTGCTATAAGGTAATCAGAATTTTACTTTCTTAAGCACTTCTATTTCCTCAAGAGAACAGCATACGAATAGCATCAGAAGATTGTAGGAAATGGGTTTCTGTGGGATCCCAGCTAGAAGAACTTGAAGGTAGAAAATAGTTTGTACAGATGAAGTCTTGTCTTTAGTTTCTACTCCCTCCGTTTCAAAAAGAATGACCTAATTTGACTTGGAACGGAGTTTAAGAAAAGAAAGAAGACTTTTAATCTTGTGGTTCTAAATTAAAGTTATGTCAAATGTACCAAAATGTCCTTTAATCTTGTGGCCTTAAACATGACACGTGGAAAGTTAAAGTTAAAGTGTTGCCAAAAAAGGAAAGGGGTCATTCTTTTTTGAAACAGACTAAAAAGGAAACTAGGCCATTCTTTTTGAAACGGAGGGGAGTATTAATTTTGGGGTGTACCCATGATGTTTCTGTTACCATAGATGACTGCATAGTGCATACCTTCTTTTTTTTTGGGTGGGTTCTACTCTTTGTATTCATTGGTGTACCCAGGATTTTTACCCACATTATTATTATCTTATCAGAAAAGACTTGAATGGTACCTCTGCAGAAGCTACCAAAGTAAGGAATTCTCCACGATCCATCTCATTGAAAATTTTGACTGTTGTGACTTTAGCATTTCCCTGGGTCAAAGTGCCTGTCTTATCAAATATCACATGACTAATCTTCTGTGCCCTCTCCAATGCATCTCCTCCCTTTATCAGCACACCATTGTTGGCACCAACCCCTGTCGCAACCATAACAGCAGTGGGGGTAGCCAAACCAAGTGCACAAGGACATGCAATAACCACAACAGATATTGCAAACATCAGAGAAAACACAAAATAATTGCCATTTTCTGGAAGCCATTCTTCTGGATAGCCTCCAAGAACCCCAGCAACATACCTGGTCCAATGGGTAAATAAAAAATATAAACACAACTTTCCAAACAGTAGTGATAGAAGTAATTTGGAATGACGAAATTCCCAAAAACTAATTAGTTGGAAGACAAACTCACCATCCAAAGAATGTTAATAAGGACATAGTAACAACTGTAGGAACAAAAATGCTTGCGATCTGTAAGTCAAAAGAGTACTTACAGTGAGAAATTCAGTCAGCTCAAACGTCAAAACGAAAGAAAAAAACAGACAAAGAGACTCATCGACAACAAAAGCAACATTAAAGATATATTTTCATTCTTCACTAAACTCAGCCACATCATAGCAAATTCACTGCCTAATTGTAGTTCAACATCACACTTCAATAGATAACTTCCATTATAAAGAAATGACAAGGACGGCACAGCCATCAGCATTCAAATATGTATGCTACAGCTTCAAATATATCAGCAGTGTGAATGCTTTATAACCAAATAAGGGAAAACGCAGTAAAATGTTGTACAACACTCCCAACTGTCAGAGACTTAGGCTGATGGAATAAATGAGAATAGAGGTTAAACTTATTAATGCAAAGAAAGATAGAAAAATAGTACATTAATGGAGGAAATGGAATAAGATATTGAACTTTCCATTTAATCAATCCTTCTTCAAGTCCATCAGTGATTGTGTGTTAAAGCAAAGCAAATACTATAAAATTAACACCAGGAAATAATCAACTTGCACTGAATAGACAACATTCTTCAGCAAGATGACACAAATACTACTCACATAGTCAGCGAACTTCTGAATGGGAGCCTTTGACATCTGTGCTGTTTCAACAAGAGATATTATCTGACTCAAAACTGTGTTCGAACCTACTTTTGTGCCCTGTATGTGAAGAGAACCATGCAAATTGATTGTACCTCCAATCACCACTGAATCAATCTCTTTCAAAACAGGAGCAGATTCTCCAGTGACCATACTCTCATTCACATGGCTTGAACCCCATACAACAACACCATCCACAGGGACTTTTGTACCAGGGAGTACTTTTAATATATCACCAGGCTGAATCAATAAAGCATCTATTTCTCTTTCGCCTACAACTTTTCCACCTGGAATGCAAGGTAAACATAATATCAGTGATAAGCCCCTTTTGCACCTTTGAAAAAGTCACAAGTTGTGTTAACACAGTTACCAAGAACTATACATGGTAATGTGTCAAAGAAGTAGACAGAAAGTCGAGATGTTTTTACCTTTGTCTTTGACAAGCAGTGTAGCTGTAGCTGGAGTAAGCTCAACAAGTTTTTTGATAGCACCTGATGTTTTTCCTTTAGCAAGAGTTTCCAAGTACTTCCCCAGGAGTACAAATGTGATTAACATGGCACTTGTTTCAAAGTAAGTTGGAGACCAGAACCCAGAAACTGCACCATAAAGTAATGCACATACAGAATAAACATAGGAAGCTGTAGTTCCCAATGCAACCAAAACATCCATGTTTGTGGAACCATTTCGAAGCGCTCTCCCAGCTGCAATATAGAAACGCTTACCAATACCAAATTGGATAACAGTCACTAAAGCCCACTTTAACCAATCACCCATTTGAAAGGGACCACACTGCCAAATTAGTAAGGAATAAAGCAGAGGTATGCGAGGGCAGAGAACTCGCATTAGAATCACAGGAACCTGGCAGAAATTTGAATATGTTAGATGATTAGAATCACAGGAACCTGGCAGAAATTTGATAAATATATACAAGTATGACAAGTGAAAAGACAAAAGGGAGGAAAAAATATCTCAAGTAATCCCATCATATAACTGGAATTTAGAAGCAACCTTTTTGTGTAAAATCATATATCAAGAATCATGTTTGCTCAAAGAGAGTTGTGTGATATAATTTGAAACTACATGTTACGAGAGTAATGGAACATGTAGGCTGTAGCAGACAGAATCTTTACATATTCAAAGATATAACACTTCAAAAGCTCCATTAGATCAACTGAAACCAAGTATTGGAAGTTAGGAAGCTTCCATCACACATAACCATGTACTTCTAACCCCCTCAAACGTGGAGAGGATTGGTTGAGGCTAAAGCAAAAAAGCTAAACCAAGAAGAAAGGATAGCAGTACAACAAATAAGCAGCAAAAAAGCTACTTACACTGAGAGATAAGCTTGCTGTAAAAAGCCGAAACATACGCGAGGACTCTTTTAGATCTCTGGAAGCCATTCTTGTATAAGGGTTCTTGACAAGTAACTTAAACTTGCCACTGCTTCCTCCTTCAATGCCATCAACTAAAGATCTTGAGCCAATAACTTCAGGATCAAAGACAACTTCAAGCTCACTTGATACCCGATCAAAACAAAATTGTTTAACTCCATGCAACTTTGAAAGAATGCCTTCTAAAAACTGTGCATCCATCTCACCAGAAATACCAACCACCCCAAGAATAATCTTGTCCTGCTCACTGCTCTGCACAAAGGAAGCCTCAAAACCAGCATCTTCAATTGCATTTGCTATATCATCCTTACTGATTATGGATGAATCATATTCAACCTCTCCTAGTGATGTAGCCAAAGCAACTACTGCCTTTCTTACACCTGGGAGATTTTTTAGGATACCTTCAACAGAATTTACACAAGCTGCACATGTCATACCACCTATTGTGAACTGGCCTACTACAGTTCCATGTGGATTTGTACGAGATGCAGTGGGTTCTGAGAGAAGCTCTGCCTCAAACCCAGCATCTTCTATAGCATTTGTAATCTCTTCATCCTGAAACATGAATGGGGACATGTAAAGTTAATTTTTCATATTTTGCATCAGGTTACATGCCACATTAAAAACATTATACCAGATTGGATAACACTAACGGTATAATTAAAACAGTACAACAACATCAGCAAGAACCAGTCAACATCAGTAACTCATGTTTGATAGTGACTGTTTTTGGCAGAAGAGACTTCATCAAGCATATCCTTTTGGGTTAGCTAGATCATGTCTGTTGTTTCCTAACTATGTCACTTCCCCCTCTTTTTCATATTTAAGCTGAAGTACAGATGTTGTTTCCTATCTATGTCACTTCCCCCTCTTTTTCATATTTAAGCTGAAGTACAGATAAGAAGTTGACATGAACTTGAAGGCATCAGTCCAACCATTTAACGCAACGTTATGATGGAAACTCAAACTAAATCAAAGTACACGCTATTTGAAATAACCGAACCTCTGTCGAAGAAAATAATGATTACATCCTTATTCGTAGTAACTAAAATTACATACCAGACAAAGAAGCAAAAACTGAAGGCCTAAGAATTAGGATAAGTCTACGCATGAAAAATAAGCTCAGACAATCAACATCAACTTTTAAAGTCCTCTCTATTTCGCTTGACTCCAGAAACAAGTTGATCTAGTACAGCATTATATCCTTTAACAAATACCAGGAACTCTTAACAGAATGACAACTCACACTTGCTACGGCAAAAGAAAATGATCAGATTGCATATGACCCATGGCATAACAGCTCAAAACAAGAATGATAATCTCGTTAATCTGTAATAGGTGACAAAGTGATAATTTCGTATCACCGCCTCTTTTCTCAAACCTAATATTCACAACCACCTTATCCATCAACCACAACAACTGTTTGATGTTCCCCTGATAATGTAGGGCCAAAAAAGAAAGAAAGGTCCTGCATACTTTAAAGTATATAGTTTGTACAAGTTAAGAATCAGTCAGAGAGCTAGAGAACTGTCATTTCTTTCAATCTTAATTCTTAACGAAGTTACTCTTATTGCTCATGTTTGATAAAGGCGTTTGACATCCACTAAACACGGTAATGAGGGTATATGTAGGTCAAATAACAACATCATACTTCATATGCCACCTATTAATTTAAAGTTGCTATCTGGAATACTTTGTTCAAACAAAGGAATGTGATCTCCAGTCAATATGTGAAACCTGGACAACCAATAATATGTATGATTGGTCTATGGGCACTTGGATTTTGGCTACCTATTTGATACACAAGCACTTTCATCATCTTAATTGCCTAGTGATGTACAAAAAAAAATATTTTATGCTTAGTTAGAGGAGTCCTAAATCTTAAATGTTTTACCAGTACATAGCCAATGCACAGCTTTACATTGTACAGGGCAATATCTTTAGAGAAAATTTGTGATATCAGACTCTTTTCTCCATTCCCAGTAGGAGGTGGAAGGAAGAATGTCCGCATCTTAGCCTGATCTAGCACATTCTGTTATCAACTAGCAGAACTTCCTCATACATGTTTTACAATGGGAATCTAATGGACAGAGAACTTCAGTGACTATCAAACCTTTTTTGTTCAAGATACATCCCCCAAAAGTTGTGGGCATATCCATCTTGGTTTCGAAGTATTATTAACATCCCCATCTCGAGTCCATGAAACACAACTCAATATCAACAAGCAAAACAAACACATCGAAGCTAATTTCCCAAAAAAGGAAGCACTTGAAAGCAGCTGATTTAGATCAGTTCTAAGGTGTGACATTAATAAAATACAACAAAGTTAGGTAGAATAATTATGTCCAGAATATCCAAACCCAAAAAACACAAATAACAAGAGAAGGAATACAAATATCAAGCAGTTAGTCCCAACCCATCTATCCCAAACAGCTAAAAACCTCATACTCAAAATTCAGCAAAACTTCCAAAATCATCAAAACCCCAGGATTAGTAAGATGTACAACTAAATTTTCATCAAATGAAGACCAACCCATTTCACCAAATAGCTCAAAACCTCAACAAGATAAAAAACTAACTTAGAATACCAACTAAACAAGCTCAATCAAAAAAAAAAATACTCAACCTTGACCAAGGTAGGATCGAAGACGACGTCAGCCTTATTCTGAAGTAAAGCAACAGAAGCTTTAACAACCCCATTTACACCCATCAAAGCTCCTTCCACTGATGTAGAACAAGCTGCACATGTCATCCCCGTAACTCTAACCTGAATTCTCCTCAAATTCTCACCCAACTTATCCAAATTCACTTCGTCATACGAATCCAATAGCCTCACTTCCTCTCCGGCACCATCTATATCATCCTCCGTCGCCGATGATGACTTTCCGGTCACCGTCAACTGCACGTCCCTCATGCTCGGTGCCATATGATTAACTCCCTTAATAACAAAACCAAAAAAAAACCCAATTCTGATATTCCCCGGTAAATATATTTTCTCCGGCGATATGTATATATATATATAGATATGTATGTACCGGAGATATAGATATATGGGTTCTATGTAAAGATTTGTTTAAACATTTTAGAAAGAGAAATCTGTGGGTTGAAGGAGGAGAGGGAAAGTGGGAACGACAGCGAATTTGTAAGTAAAAAAAGAGAGGATGCAGAATATTCAAATGACTAAAATGACCTTGAATAATTTGTACTAGATTTTTTTGTACTACAAAAGTATTTTTATTTTATTTTTATCATGAGGACTTAATTATTTTTTTAAATAATAATAACGACAATTATTGAAAACACTCTTAAACTCAATATGAATTATTAATTGCGTCTTTGAACTATTGATAGCCTTAAAAATATTTCTATACATGATTAACTAAACTTAAATACATCATCGATCTTGTTACATGAGTAAATACATCCCTAAATTCTCGTGCTCTCGATTTTTTATTAAGAGTCTCGTGTTCTTAGAAGAGTTTGTAATCACTTGTTATGTCGTGTGGCAGACTGGGGATGTAAATAAATATAATTAGTCAAATATAAGAATGTTATTAAGACTGTCAATAATTCGAAGATAAAACTAATAATTTACATCAAGTTTACGTTATTTTCAATACTCTTTTCTAATAATAATAAAAACAAAAATTAGGAAGTTTCAATTGGTTGATTTTTTGTTGGGTAATTAGAGGGACCCAAGGAAGATTAAAGCGTAATAATGAAAGGTAAATGAAGAGTGATTAATTGGTCAATGATTTGAAATGGTACCAAAAGGAGGACAATTTATTCATGAAGAAATTTTTAGAACATATTCAAGAGTTTTGACTTTTCGGTTATGATAGATTATAACTACTAGAAGGTTTTGGTAGGAATTAGGAACTAACCTTTTTTGTAAGTGTTTGTTCAAAATTAAATCATAATTAATAAAGTAAAATTTAAAAAGTATTTTATTGTTATCTCCTGTCAATTATATTCTCAACCAACAATAATGATAATTTTCGATTGGTTCAAACGGTTAAACGAGAAATCACTTCTAAAATAAAAGCTACTCTTTCTAATACTTCGTTTTTAAATTATTAAAAAATATCATAGTTTGATTGCTTTCTGGATTTGCATATTAGATTTTTTGTTGTTATTGTTAGTTATATTTTTTTAAGAGAATGATGGTTCAATGTCATATGAAATGTGAAGTAGTATATATTACCTTTGTTAATTTATTTTTATTTTGTATTGTTTTTTTCTCCCTTAGATATAGTAGTCCACTTATAATTGTAACAAGAATTTTTAATAATTATTTTAACAGGCCATGTTGCCTCATATAATGCTGCAAGAAGCCAAATTATTTTGAAAAGATAGAATGTCAATATTGTATTTCTTATGAATTATATTGCATAATGTGGTGAAGTGGATGGAGTTGTTTCTCTCTTAATTAGAGGTCTCGGATTTCAAGCCCTAGATATAAAAAAAATTCTTAATAGGGAGGCTTCTTTGTGAAGGGGCCTTGTGCAACACAAATTTAAAATAATTAGGCTTCAATGCAAGTACCAAAGACGGACTTAAACAAAAAAATATATTACACCATGTTTGGTTCTAAGAGATCGTAGCATTAACTTATAGGGGATGTGACCCCTGGGGAGTAGGTGAATAATTTCTTTTTAAAAAAAATTAACGAGCCTCAAATACCTTTCTTAAATCTACGATAGTACTAGTTTTTAGTACATTTTAAGTTCCTTTCGAAATTTTTTTTATGTTTAAACATTAATGTGGATAGGTTCCAGTTATAGCTAAAAATGTTCACGAAATATCATTTATAATAATAAATATAACTTTTAACATACTTCATATAGTGATATTAATATTTCAAATATTCTCAAACTACCTCATTTTAACATTATATTCAAATTTTGACATTATCATGATATTTCTCTACGAAATATCGTTGACACTTACTTCCATATATAGAATAATGTTCAATTTTGAAAATGAAGACAACTCTTGTAAATAAAATTTTAAAAATGTACTAGTAACACGAAAAAGTGTATAGTTTGATGGTCAATTAATAAATAGATGTAAATTTTACGACTATTAGTTCAAATATCATATTAGTAGAGATTAATAAAAATAATAAGCAAATTGTTTTTTTCATTCGTCTAAGTTTATGGTAACAAGGTTACATGATACTCATGAGTTATGACTTAAAAATAATGAACACTTAATAAAAATAATTTAAATACCGATAAGTGATCTAAACATTGTTAATATTTTTTTAAAATGTATGTTTTATTAGTACTATAATAAAAAGTTTTTTTTCCCTTATTAAAAGTTTTCATCCTTTTTTTTTTTTTATTGACTCGAATCCACGATCGTAAATCATAAAAAAGAAAATAATTACTCCTCTATCCACATGATCCTCGTTTGCTAAAATGGCCTTTTTTTGTGACTTGGTCTTATTATTTTGGGTCCCATTTTTTAAAATAAATATCGTATAAAAAGGGTAGTTTGGGAAATTTTGCACAAGTCATATTTGAATACTTTAATATACATTAATATGGCACTATTGCAGCGTGTTCCTTTGAGTCATGGCAGACGGCAGGCTTCGAAAGCCTTGACCGTTCTATGTTACTTGTAATAACAATTTGTAAATTTAATCGCAAGACGTCATTTAATATGAAATATAAGATATAATAATTTTGATTATATAAAAAAAGTTACGCTATCAGATCATCTAATAAATAGTTATAGATTAGTATATATTCATGCTATTGTCAGTATATATAAATCAAATAAAATTTGAATAAAATTATATATTACTGGTTTTGTTAATGCTGTAATTAGTTGAAGTTTACTATATGTAGAAGTCATTGCTTCTAAGATATGTTGGGATGTCATGTTTGACCTGCCTGTACTACTACATACATTTGTACTCCCAATTTGGAAAATTTCCAAATTAAACCAATTCTTCAATTCTTATCTTCAAGTAGTTGAACCCAATTAATCCACAAATTACATTATTAAATGCGTCTATTCAAAGTTTGTTTTTCTTTCCGATTATAGTGTTCAAAATAAATTTTAATAGTCTTACCTATGTATATAAAAAAAATATTATTCCTAGGTTTTAAATGCAAAAGAAGAAAAGGAGTGTGTTGCGTGCGTGTGCATATAATACTTAATAAGAATTTTTATGTGTTTTCTAATTGAGATTTATATGTATAAAATTTATTTTTTTAAAAAAATATGATTTTTTTTTATAGGAACATGACTTTATCAGAGTCCGGAGCCAAAAGGGCAAAAAAAATTGTCAAAAATTTTAATAGGGCACATCAAAATTTTTTAAAACCAAAAGGGCAAAATCGCTCATGACGGAGCAATTTCCCTCTGACACAAAATGAAAAATCGCTGCTAGAGCAGCGATTTTGTAAAAAAAAAAATAATTCTTTTTTTATTAAAAAAACCTGCCAGGGCAGCGATTTTGTAAAAACAATTATTTTTTATTTTATTATTAAAAATCGCTGCTAGGGCAGCGATTTTGTACAAAAAAAAAAAATTATTAAAAATCGCTGCCACAGGAGCGATTTTTCCCTTTTGGTTTTAAAAAATTTTGATATGCCCTTTTGGAATTTTTGACAATTTTTTTTGCCCTTTAGGCTCCGGACTCGACTTTATCATGTGTTCAGGTGCTCATTGAAACACGTTATATATAATTCGAATATTTCTAAATAAAATTTAGTGACAAGTTTAAGGATTTCAAAAAATAAATTGGGTTGACGATATATATAATCAATCATGAGGAGTGTGTGAGTAGTAATTTTTAAACAACTTATATATCCACTATAAAAGCTAAACAAAAGTATATAGTATCAACTATGAGATTGATGACACTATATTATTAAAGGACATGGTAGAATCTTTGTTGGGTGTATCACTCTCTGTAAAAACAAATATATATTGATTAAATTTTTAAAATATGTTTATTTGAATAAAATATTATTATATATCAATAAGTTGTGCTTGACTAGTCAATTTTAAAAAGACTTGTTAATACTAGCTAGATCAATAATCTGTGTCGGACCATTCTAATTGATTTGGTTGATTCGGACCATTGTAGGTGCTCGGTACTTCTCAATTCTCATCATAGACCACTATGTTGATTCGGGTCTGGCATGTTGTGTCTGTTACGTATCGATTCTTAATTTGAACGTTGAATTCAAGTTTATTTTTATATATTTTAACATTTTTAAAACAATCTACGTTTTCATTTAATAGATTTTAAAGTTGAAACTTGAAATTTGAAAACTCAAGTTTTAAAAATTTCAAAACTATGTTTGGACATGCATTTTACTTTTAAAAAAATTGAGTTTCATGAGTGTAGGTCCCAAAAATTAATCTGAGCTAATTTTTCATATTAATTTTCATAACCAAATAATTTATAAAAATTATGATCAAATGCTTTATGAACGATGTCGCCAAAAGTAGTCTTTAAATCTTTATAGTGAAAATCATTCCAAAGCAAAACTATGCTTTACAAGTATTACTATAATAATAGACCTCAAGGTCAATTTTCATTCCACTTAAAAAGAAAAAAAAAAGTGTTAGCAAAAAGGAAAAAAATAATATCATTGCTCTCATTGGCAATTACAAAAGGCAAATATAAATCGACCATAGATTTCACTTAAATGTTTATTTGAAAAGCATTTATCTTTTTTTTCCAATTGGGAATATGACTTTGTTTCCACAATAAATTCAATGATATAAGAAGCAAAGACAAATATCATATGCCAATCCATCATCCACTAAGGATGTATCGTTGCGTATTTATTTATCATACACCAATCTCAACCAGTGCTAGTCCAATGTGTAACTCATTTTGTCCACGTAAAAATGATTATTATTTTTTTGTTAAAATGGGACTTCGATGTGAAACTTAATTTAATTACAGGGATCGAAAAATTGTGTCCATACTTAATTTTATTTATTTATAGTAAAAATGTTATTTGGATCCGTTTGAGTACCGCGTGACACGCGCACCTCAACTCATTCTAGCGAGTACTTGCTCAAGGTCAACAACATGTATAGTTTTTAACTCCTAATTAATTAAACTTAAAACATATCGCCTTGTGATTTAGACTGTATTACTAATTATATATGTGGTGGGGTGAAAATGTCAAATGGAATCTAAAATGTGTTTGTACTAGAAAAGTTGTACTATATACTTCAAAACATGGCAAAGGGTAAGATAGTCCTTTTAATATGAAAAGGATTAGTTAGTAGTAGTTGATCCAAATGTATCTAAGAAAGAATTGAACTAATTATATATTTGTTTAAATGGAAATTAATAAGTCAAGCTTTTAACATCTTACGATTTACAAAATTATAACTATCGAGATTCTTCGGATCATATTTTCTAGTATCATATCTATGTTCATTGTTATACCATCATTTGCTCAGTTATACTCAATGGACGAGGTAGTAGTAAATTCAATCATCACTATTATTGGATATCACCTGATTGTCACGATGGTGCATGATTAAAATGCAATAAAATATCTTAAAGTAAAATATATTTCACAAAATATCTGACTTATAACCGATAATCTCCTATTTCTGCCTTCGAAAGACTTTAATAACTATATCAAAATCAACAACTTTTTAAAAATTGTTGGAAAGATGGGCACAGGTGACCTAAGACACCATATAGAGAGAGCAGATATAGTTGGTGCAATGTCATAAGCCTAATTTTTAGTTATGTGTGTTACAAAAAAACTTCTCACCAATAACAAGACAAATTAGGCCAAAGAGGTTGCTGACCAGATTTTCCTATATAGTTGAATTTATTTAGAAAATTATAGTAATAAGTCACTCTCAATGATTTGGTAAAACTTTATTGTCTATTTCTAGTGAAAGCTAGCTTTTGTTAAGGTTGGAATCGTAACGTTTCTTGCTATATGTAATATAATTTTACTTTATTGTTTGTGACTGGAAAGATGTATTGGAGTTTTAAGGTGCGGGGAAATAAAAAAGAGTATTTTGGTCTCACGATTCTTTTGTTATCTATAAATTTAGAGGTTTTTTTATTTAAAATCATTTACATTGAACTTAACGCATTTCTATTTCATTCTTTCTTAAAAAACGTTAAGTGTACTCAGTGGCGGAGCCACCTTAGAATGAGTGGGTCATCCGACCCCCCTTCGGCGAAAAATTATATGATTTATACATGGTTAAAATAATTTTTTAAGTATATATAGTAGATGTCGAACCCCCTTCGATTACTTTGTATGTCTATTTTTTTAGATTTTGAACCCCCTTATTGAAAATCCTCGCTCCGCCAGTGAGTGTATTCAATGTATGTTTTTCTCCATCATTTAAGTTTGTTAGAGTTATGTAATTTGCATTACTATATTATAGAAACACTTTATTAATCCAAATATCTTGGTAACAATGAAGTGGTTACGTTATTTGTGGACTCGTGAAATATTTTTTGGTTTTTCATTCTAACCTATGTTTTAATTTCCTGATTATTATGAACATAATTAAATAACAATATGTTCATATTATATATATGGTTTTATGAGTCCCAAAGAAGAAGGAAAAAAAGACAAGATTTGGTGAAAACAAAGAAAAACCCACTACATTTCCTAAGGTGTATTGCTCAAAAGATTTCACTGCTCTATATATGGAATCTTTATCGTTTGGCTTTCATGTAATAATTTTCAAGACGTAACTTTAATATATTTTTATTTTTTCTTCAACCATTCACTGTCTAGATAGAACTATTTATAGCTAAACTCTAAAGAGCAACTTCCGTGGATTTAGGCCTTATTGAGTCCATTAACCGTATATTTACTTCAAGTTCTGAGGATAGTATTTGATGTCATCCATATTGAGTCATTTTTGACCTATTCCACTATAATAAAAATAACTTTTAGCGGTAATAAATATTGACATTAATAAGTGCTAAAGTCTTTACCGGCATTAGTTAAGTGCCATTAAAACCAATGTCGCTAAAGGCTTTATGGACATATACAAAGAATGCTAATTACAGCTAAAAATATATATTTAGCGACAATTAATGATATTTTTTATGTAGTTTTCTTCTTGTTACTTGTCACTTTCTGATATCCATCCAATTTTTATTCCATACATATTATCTCAATATGTGTATCCTTAAGTCATATTAACAAATTCAATTATTACTCTTAGTCATCGATTTTAGGAGTAAACATCTTTGTAATTATCATTTGTTTTAATCGTTAGTGTGTGGCTTTTGTCACGATAATCTTTCCTATAACAGCAGCAGCAGCAATAATAATAATAATAAAGATTTTGTGCAACTCTCTTTTGTAACGATTGACAACACATACTCTTTCTTTATATATCTTTATTAATAGTAATAACAGTTTAATTTCACCACTAGGAAAACACATCATGTTCCTTTACAATAATTCTACGTATATTTGTTTTATTATCCAAACCAAAATGATACATATATGGCTTTTCTACTTTAATTTCATCTTTGCTATGATTGGTACCTTTTGAAAGGGAACTTAATGCAACTTTTCTAAAGTTGAGGTCATAGGTGGCTGGAGCATCATATAACCTTTTTCTTTCACATTTTTATTGAAACAAAAAAAAAAAAGAATAATCAGAATAAAAAATTAATGTTTTCCTAATCAAGTTATGATAATGTAGGCATACATAAGAAATTAACATGCAGTGATATAATTAATACCATGAACTCGATGTTGAATACAATAATATATGAATGCAAAAGTGAGATGAAAATACAGAGTTATAAATACAAAGTGAGATTGAATATAAAGTGACTTTGAAAGGTAAAGTAGGCACATAAAATACAAAACTTGTTGGTATACAATTAGGTTGAATACAAAACAAAAGAGAAATACAAACTTGTTCACATATAAATTGAGATTGAAATACAAAATGAATACCCAATAAAATACAAAATTGTTAGCATAGAGTTAGGATGAATACAAATTAAGAAGAAAATACAAACATGTTGGTATACTAATTGAGATTGAAATACAATGTAAAAATAAAAAAATGTAAAACTTTTTGATATATAGATAAAATGAATACACAAATAAACTGTTGATTCAGACATTGTTGTAACATCTCGCAATTTGAAATAAATAGGAAGAAGCCAATAATTGGAAATAGCCATTTTTGGAAAGAAGGAAAATCTGGAAATTTACTTAAGTTAGGAAAAAGTGAGTTTTTGGTCAACTTCAAACGGCCATAAATTCTTGCTTAGGATGAGTTAGGAGCACTTCTAGATATGGTAGGAAAGCTCTTGGAATGGTCTTTCCAACGCCGCCAAGTTTGCTCGATTTCGAGTTTGTATGAGTGAGATATGCCCTTTGGAAGTTGGGTTGTTCAAATAAGGAAATGTCCAATCTAGATTTTTAAAGGGTGTTTTGGTCTTTTCCATATCCTATTATTTTAATTTGTTTTTGGTGAATTAATTAAGGGTCAAAACGAATTGGTTCAGTTTAGGCAATTGAAGATTTACGCTAGGAATTTTGGAGAAAGGACGCAAGAGGAGAGAAGAGGAGAAAAGAGGAGAAGGAGCAAGAATCGTCAAGATCTTCAAGAACCGCTTGTGGATTTCGTCGGGGGTGATCCCTACAAGGTATGTGAGATCACATAGCGTTGGGTTAGTTCACCCACGTTCCAATCATGATTTATTTCAGCGAATTTAAGTTCTTGAAAGCTTAGAAATTGAGTTCTTGATGGGTTTGTTAAAGTTCTATTGAATTCTTGATTCGTTGAAATTATTGAGGAGTTGTTGATCCTAATCCATGATTTTAGGTGTGATTTCGAATAAAATCTGATGTACTTTGATCCTTTAATTGATTCTAGGTATTTGGGGAAAGACCCATGTGAGTTTAGAGGGTTTAGCGTTGAAAAATGAAGAAGAAATTTCGTCAGTCGAAATTTGACACTACCTCCGCATCGTGGAGCTGCTTCCCAGATTTGAGAAAAGTTGTTTCGCGTCGCGGAGCAGTCACAGACCTTTCTGCCTCAAAAAGTATTTTCGCAACCAAAAATTAATTATGTCTCCACATCTCGGACCCACCCTCAAATATTGATTTTTAATTTTTTTCTCATGTTTAGCTATCTAAATTCATTCCTAAACATTATGAGATATTTCCTATCACAAATCACGATCCTTGAATCCATAAATTCAATTCAAGAAAAGTTAAGAGTCAAGTCAAGAACAGTCAAGAGCCAAGTTAAGAGAAGTTCATAAAGTTTTCCAAGAGTCTTTCACAAACGTTTTAACTTTGTTTTAAGACTTAAGTTTTGAGTTCAGTAAAGAGTAAAGTTGAAGTTCATTTCTTCAAAAGTATATGGGAACTATGTATTCTCAGAGAGTTTAAAAATGTTTTCACATTTAAAGAAGAAAGGAAACTGAGATTAATTTTCAAAAGAGTTTTGAGCAGTTTGAGTACTATCTCTTTTAAGAAAAAGATGAATTTTGAGAAAGAGTTTCTAAAACATGATTAGTATGACAATTAAGTATGTCATCAATGTTTAAGCAGTATGGTATCTAGTTATACCATCAATGTTTAGGCAGTATGATTTCTCGAGTCATCAATGATCATATTAAATTATGATTTTGATATGTTTTGAGAAAGAGTTTTCAAGAGTAGTTACCTATTTTAAGAGGATAGTTTGAGAAATTATCTCAAACCAGAGAAAGAGTTATGTTTTTAAATATAAAGAGCTAGTATCATATTTTGGGAGTAGTATTGAGCACCGATGAGAGAGGGTTCAGACAACTCACAGCCCCCATAAACTATGTAGCCATCATGGGTAGAAAAGGGTCATACTTTTTAGATGATTCCTTTAGTGCTTTTTATCATAGACTAGTGGATCCACTTAGTAGTTAAGGTTCTTGTAACGACTCGGAAAATGATAGAGTGAAACTAGAGCCTCATATGTGAGTTTGGAGTCGAGAACTAATGAAATGATTATATTTGAATTTGACCCAAAAAGTTCTTAAAAATGTGCTACGGAAACACCTAAAATTGTAATTTCCATATATCTCAAAATCCGTGCATGATTTCGGAAATTCGACTTCATATTCTTATTCAGGGGGTCAAATTGAGTGGGAAATGGGTCTAACCCGAATTTTAGAACAATCGTATCAAAATCCGAAATTT